>CAUYRT010093515.1:0-57307 GCA_963574885.1 Lepilemur ruficaudatus
TCTCAGGTATCCCTCCTTCTGACCCTCGTCCGATGTATACTTGTCTGCTTGCTTAATTCTCCCGCTTTCTTCTAAAATCTGTCTTTTTTGCGGAGACACTCTGGCTGGCGGCTTTACTCGTCCGCCATCTTTCCACAATTGTCTCTACAATTATTTCTTTTCCTTTATTTCACTGACCTTAATCTTTGCGTATTATTCTATTAACTTTCTTTAAGAAACCTCTGTCTTCTGCCGTTGGCCTTATTTCCCTCCTCTCTCTGAGTGAAGCAGCATGGCAGAGTGCTGGAGGACCTAAGTAGCGTTTCAGACAGCCTGGACTTGTCTCAGTTCTTCCGCTCAGGAGCTGTGGGACCTTTGCAAAGTAGCTTGCAGTTTCTGTGCGTGAAAGGAGGTAGGGTTAATATTTATCTCAGAAGGTTGTAAAATTTAAGTGAGGTATAAATTTTCTAATACATAGCAAACAGTCTTCTTAGTAAATTGCTTATAAGGACTTCTTTAATCTGATTCGGATATACCATCTTAAATCCAGTCTACCTCTATCCTTGATAGAACAGAGAGAATTTGATTTTCCCGCATTATGTATTTTCTGTTTAACCTGCTGTTCCTTTAAGGATAATGTGTCTTTCCTCCACCCCTCCTGCTTCTATGATTTTGTCTTTGGTTTTCAATACTGATTATATGGTGACCTATGTGCACACATATGTGTTTGCGCGTGTGTGTGTGCATGCCTGTGTGTGTGTGTGTGTGTGTGTTCCTTCTGTCAGGTTTAATGAGCTTCTTGAATGTGGAGGTTGTTTTTTTTCAGTTGTGGAAACTCCCTGGCCATCATCTCTTTCTGTGTTGCTTCTGTCCCTCTCCCTGTTCTTCTGGGACCCCAGGTCCCTTCATCATTGGCCTTTATATGGCCCCCATTTCTCTTACACTGTGATCTACTCTTACCATTCTTTCTTCTCTGTAGTCTTTAGTTTGACATTTTCTATGGACTCTGTCTTAGAGTTCACTGATCCTGTCCTTTGATATGTCCTGCTTTTCTTTTAAACCATTCCATGAATTCCTAATAAAGGTATTTTATTTTTTAGATGTAGAATGTTCATCTGATTTTTTTCATATAGATTGCAATTTTTTGTTGGAGTTCTCCATTTTAAAATCCATTTTGGTACTTCTTTTCATATCTTTTCTTTAATATGGTAATCATTTCAGGTTTTTTGTTTATTTTTACCCTGAATTATTGATTGCATTTTCCTGCCTGTGTACATGTCTGGTAATTTCTTGGTTTGGTGTTCAACGTGGTGTGTTAAGAAAGAACCACAGAGGCCTAGATGGTATTGTCTAAGAGGGAGGGTGGCCCATTTCTTCTGTTAGGCAGAAAAGGTGAGCAGTGACCACCTCATCCAACAAAGGATTGACCTGCATGGAGACTGGCTTGCGATTTTAGTAAGAATTGGTGCCCCTTTGGTTTGTCCCTGTTTTGTGGCCAAGGACATCAGGTGTTTATGACTGAGGTCAGGCAGGTGGGCAGGGCCTCTCTCCCCCAGGCCTGGAAGACTGTACAGGGCCTACTTGTGTCCTGCAGAACTTTAGAGCTTAATTTTTTAGGTTTGTACCTCATACAGTGTTTAAGGTGGGCAGATCATCTCCAGTAGGAACTCAGTTTTATTTTGTTTTCTGGGTTTATCCTTCTGTTTTTCTCAAACACAAGCAAATATGAAATATATTTTGCGGTTTAAAAATGTAACAAATTTTCTTTCTCACGATACTAATCAGACAGCTGTTGAATACCACCCTTTACAGAAGAGATTAATAATCAACTTGTCTAATTTCACTGGGATCACGATTTGAAGTCAGACAGTCTATGTCCAGAGCCTGTGTTTAACTGTTATCTTCTGCCGCCTAGTGATGTGTATAAACTGAATCCTGTTTCTTGTAGCAAACCCTCCCTGTGAATTCATGGTATGACTTTAATATTTTAGGTCCTTTCTACTTAATTGTGTTGATATGTTATTATTGCTAAAGCATAACTCTTTGGCTATGTTGTTTCTTTACTCAAAACAAAGCAAGTGTCCATGCCACCCAGTAACACTTTGGAGTTCTTTGTATGTCGTTTCAATCCTTACACGATATATGTATCCAAGTATGAATTACGTTTACTTCTCCCTCACAATTTCCTTGGACTTGGAACATGAACATTACTGTACCCATGGATATGCAAACTCATGGTTGGAAGTTGTAGAACACACTGGACACTCTTGTACAGAAGGATAGTCATGGATTTTTTGGTATTCTGGCACTTCTCTTTAGCCTGCTAAATTCCTTGCTTGTAGGGAATGATAGCATTATGATATATTTATGTTACTTTCTTCAGTTGATACTGAGTTGAGGTAAAAAATTAAATGGTCCACCTTCTGATTCGACCCTCTTGTCAGGTTCATTTTCTGAAATAGCTGAGTGGGATGTTTTTTCTAAAATTCAGATTCCATTAATTGCGAGCTGTTATTTGTGAGAGCAGCATCAGAAAGACCTTCCAGTTAGGAACTAACTAAGGGCCAGTTAGTTTCCTCCGTCATCCGGTCACTGTCGACTCTCTGTTTCTAGTCCAGTTTCTTAAGAAATTGGGAACTTCCCTGAGGAAAAAAATGTGTTTCCAAATGCTTTTAAAAACCTTTCTAAATGGTTATGATTCTTAATCTTGACCTTGCTACTAATTGTCCATTTCTTGTCTTATTATGCCATCATACTATTGGCATTTTGTTTGGTTGCTTTGATTAATCTAAATCTAGAATTTGGCATTTTATTTGTATTTTGTGGCAGAATATTCATACAATCATATATAGCATTTAGCATTTAAATTATGTCCATATAATTCAGTAAGCAGAGTATTATTCTAAGATGTACCTAATCTTTATAAATTGCCGAAAGCATTCTGCATTTTAACATGCAAATATATTAATGGTTTTGACTTTTGATCAATATCTGTGTCAATAAAGATGCAAGCTTATTATTAAATTGGGGATATAACTTATGTACTGGATAAATAAGGAATTATTTTCTATAGACATTTATCCCACTATGTTTCTTTTCCTTTTTTCTCTTAAATTTATTAAGAACCTCACTGATTTCCTCATGTTTGTGTGCTAAAAATTTATCTCTGAATAAAACGTCATTATTTAATGTTAATTATGATTAGGGTTTGTTTTTCATTGATCAGAGGGTTTAACGTACTCAGACATTGCAGCAGATATCCCAAACACGGACGGTAGAGTTTCTGTCTCAACCGATACGTGGTCGGCTTAGTGGGTGGTGTGGATCGCAGCTCGCGCGGGTGAACCAAGCGGCTTGTATAGGAGAAGCATCCCCTCTGCCTCTTACTCTTTTGCAATGTGGATTTCTTATTATTTTTGACCAAGAATTTCAGGGAATAAGCTTTGGTGCCTTTTCTGAGGTCCTTTTGTTTTTCGTAATGTGTCAGTGAGGTCAAGTTTCTTCTATTACAGTCCCCTTACTGTGACAGGGTGTGTGTTTAATTCATTTCATAGACAGCTCCTGCACTTCCTCTTACTTGTTTATTTGGTTGGCATTTGTCCTAAAAATCAGCTTATTAACTTTTAGTTAATGTAGCAAAATACATGTAATAATTTACAGATAAAGGTAGGTGACTCTTACAATACTGTTCTTGTTTGTAAAATACAAAGGAATTTTTTGTGTCTTTACCTCATGGTAATAAGTTATAAATTGGTCTCAGAATCACTGTGCCACTGTTTAAGACATTCATTTGCTTATAAATAATAGAATGAATAAATACTAATTAAGGCCTGTGTATTTTCAAAATCCTGTGAAGGTTGTTCTGGGCATATGAAGATACTTCCAGGTATTAAATCCTCCACAGAAGCCTGTAGTGTTGGATGGGAACTATTTCATGTGTGACCATGAAGTGTTTCTTGCAGACCATTTTAAAGCCAGTGGTATGTTCTAAAGCTACCCAGAATTTTAGAGGCATAGGGTCGTCGGTTCTCTGTAGTCTAGTGGCCAATAGCTATATATTTTGTATTTTAATTGGGTAGCTTATCTTATATGTTGGCTCAAAATTTCATTTTCAGGGTTCTTTTTGAAATGTACAAATGAAGTCTACAATGATAGTTTCTCAAAGTGTAAATTCATTACACTAGCCTAGCTTGGAAGTTTGAGACGACTTTCGGCGTCGCGTGGATGGGGTTTGTAGCCTGCGCTTCTCCAGTGTGACTGGTCAGACTGTGCCTGCACTTCCCGTCTGTGTCAGTGCAGACGCCACAGCTGGGGAGCAGTGAGAGCAGGGCAGGAGAGCACCGCACCTGTCTCTCATACGCAGCGCCTTGCTCGGACCTGTGGCTTGTCCAGGGGTCAAGTTCTCCCCGACTGGATTTGTTACGATGAGTTGGTCTTCTGTTCCTGACGTGTAGATAATGAAGTTACGTTGTGTGCTACATTTTTTTGTCATTTTAATTTCTGTATCCTTCCGACTTTGTAGTATTTGTTTCTTATCTTCTATTTATATATAATACACATTCAGCATGTTTATCAGTTTTAGTTTGAATTTTTGCCCATGTATATATAATGGCTACTTAAGGATTTGTTTTTAGGTTATCAAAAGAAATTTCTTCACCCTAATACTTTCCTTGTTTTGACTAAAATAAGCAAGGCTCCTTTTATGCACAGATGTATTCAGCAGCTGTTTTCTTACACATTTTTTTAAACACATTTTGGCTAAATCAGAAATCGAAATGCAAAATACAGCACAGAGAAATATCACATGTATTTATGGCCCTCTCTGGAGGACTGAGGAATAGATTACATTCATTCATATGTGGCCTGTTTCCAATCTTGACAGTCATTATTCAGTGTATTTCAATAATATAACTTTGAAACATATTTTTCATTGCATTTAACTGGTTGGAAGGCCATTGAACAGGAAAAAAATACTAAATGTGAATAAAGACTAAAACATTTTAGCATGGCTCTTGATAAATCATAAAGGCAACAATTTTTCTTCCTCTGTCTCCCCCTGCTCTTCTGTGCTGAGACATGTCACAGCTGGAAACATGGCTTGCTAGTGACATGTCTTCCCCCTCCTTGAGAGGTGGGACCACGTGTCAACAAACACTGAAGCTTCTGCTGAAGTCCTGCAGTCTTCTTGATCAGGTGTACAGAATTCTGAGACTCTGGGAAAGTTCATTATTAACAGTGTAGGAAGTATAATGTGGAAAGGTCGTGCAAGAAATAGCTGCCAGTCTTTGTAGTTGGGTACGAAATATTCATGCTATGGTTCGAGTTGTGTCAGGGGTGAGTTGCAGACAGTCTACGATGCTTTTTGCCCTTCCCTATGTATTTTCCACGAGGAGAGTTCTACTTTACTTAAAAGGAAGCTCCTAAAATCAAACAACTCCTTTTATAAATGGGCAAAGGAGATGAACAGAAACTTTTCCAGAGAAGACAGAATAATGGCCAGCAAATACATGAAAAAATGTTCAACATCTCTAATCATTAGAGAAATGCAAATCAAAACCACCGTGAGATACCACCTAACCCCAGTGAGACTGGCCTCTATCAAAAAATCCCAAAACAACAAATGCTGGCGAGGGTGTGGAGAGATAGGAACACTCTTACACTGCTGGTGGGACTGCAAATTAGTGCAACCTTTGTGAAAAGAATTTGGAGATTCCTCAAAGAGCTAAAAATAGAATTACCATTCAATCCAGCCATAGCATCATTAGGCATCTACCCAAAAGAGCAAAAGACATTCTGTTATAAAGACATCTGCACCCGAATGTTTACGGCACCACAATTCACTATTACTAGGTCATGGAAACAACCCAAGTGCCCGTCAATTCATGAGTGGATTGTTAAAATTTGGAATATGTTCACAATGGAATATTACTTGATTTTAAGAAATGACAGTGAGCTAGCACTGCTTATATTATCCTGGATTAAGCTTAAGCCCATTATTCAAAGTGAGGTGACACAAGACCCAAAGAATGGGCCCCACTTGTACTCACCATCAAATTGGTATTGACTGATTAACACTATGGCGCTCAAATGGTGGTAGTGTTCACTAGGGATTTGGGGAATGTGGGTAGACCCACATCCGAGAGATGTGGTGAGCACTGTGAAGGGGAGGGGCATGTTTGAAATGTATTTGGGGATGGGCATTAGGGGTCTCAATTGGGGATAGGAAATCCTCTAAAACTGATTTATGTGAATAGCTGTACAACTTGGTAAATTTACTAATAACCATTTAATTGTACACTTAAAATGGAGTAAAGACATGATATATAAATTACACTTCAATAAAGGAAAAAAAATTTCAACCCTGACAGGAAGCTTTTAAAAATTATTTATTTCAGAATACACTGTTGAAGGTAATGTAAATTAGTATACCCATTATGTAAAACAGTATGGGAAATTTTCAAAGAATTAACAATAGAACTATTATATGATCCAGCAATCTCACTACTGAGTATTTATCCAAAGAAAAGGAAATTAGCATATCAAAGGGATACCAGTACCCACTATAGCTACAGCACTATTCACAATAGCCAAGATAGAAAATCAACCTAAGTACCCACCAATAGATGAACGAATGAGAAATGCAGAATGCTATTTGGCCATAAAAAAAGAATGAAATTGTGTCATTTGAAGAAATATGAATGAAACTAAGGTCACTGGTTAAATGAAATAGGCCAGGCACGGAAAGACAAATATCACATGTTCTCATTTATATAGGGGAGTTAAAAATGTTGATCTCATCGAGGTAGAGAGTAGAATGTTAGACATCTAAGCTGGGAAGGGTGTCCATGCGAAGGGGCATGCAGAGAGGTTGGTTAATCGGGTATAAGTATATAGTTAGATAGAAGGAATAAGTTCTAATGTTTGATAGCAGAGTAGGATGACTATAATTAACAACAATGTATTGCATATTTCAAAATAGCTAAAAAAATGAGTTGAAATGCTCCTAACACAGAGAAATGATAAATATTCAAGGTGAGGTATACTCAAGGAAATGGGTACCCTAAATACCCTGACTTGATCATTACACATTCTATGCATGTAACAAAATATCATATGTATTCCATAAATATGTACAAATATTATATAACAATAAAAATAAAATAAATAAAAATTACTCATTTCACAATTTTTATTTAATTGATCTGGGCTGAAGCCAAGGTATTGAAATACTTTAAATACTCCTCAGGCAGTTGTAATGTTCATCCAGAATTGGAAACTATTGCCTTAACCTATAGATAAGCAGAATGTTTCTAGAATACAATGAACACATTTGGGATCCTTTGTTAGACAATATAAAGAATCATACTGAATAGAGCAAAGCTCCAGTTTCTAGAGCTTTTTTGAAAACTTGGGCTGATTGTCTAATATACTCACAAAGTTTATAATAGCTACATCTTAATGAATCCGCAGTCTTAGGATAAAATAAGCCATATATATTCAGGGTTATAAAATGTATAGTTTCAAGCAATCCACCATCAGTGTGTACAGAATTTTAAACAACTGACTGATTGAAGTGGTCATACTTCAATCCTGGAAATACTGTTAAAAACACAGTATAGCAGATTTTTGGCATTTGAGGATTTAATGTTATCAGTTTTTCATCTTGAAGGTCCACAGCTATGGGGATTTGTACTTGACTAAAACACAGATTTGAAAGATTCATGCCATGGGGCTGGTGAGCTGGATTTGAGCTGTTAATGCTAGTCAGCGAGCCTAGCCCACCAGGCAGCATCACCTCATATGGTCATGTATTACATTTTCAATGATAAAAACATGGAGGTTTCTGTATGAATAATAGCCAGCATGTAAGAAATAAAAAGTCAGTGAAAGTTGAAAAGGTAGAAACAAAAAGTTACTCACAGTAAAAATTCAATTTGGAACAAAAGAGGAAGACTGTCCAAATATTTTTACATTTCCAAACCGGGAAATTTCTAAAGATCTTACACATCTTCTTCTTGAAGACAACAAGGATATATTGAACACAGGGTTTAAAGTTCTCGTTAATGCTACATATTCTCATTAGATTTAATAAATCCCCAAGTTAATGAAATGTAAAGAATATTATATGTTATCATTAATATTCTATACATGAAACAGAAAATAAGTTGTGTGCATTTTTTGTCTACTTTATGGGGGAAAATCTACCTGTAAATATCCATGAACTATGAAGATTATCTCCCTAAGGTTCAGGACAGATCTTATGAGGTCTAGGGTTCACATATTGTCAGCATAAAACCCTCTGGGCAGAATGAAAGCCACATATTAGACTGTGGTTTATCTGAGCTCTCCTTTGAGAAATGTGATGACGGTTCTTATGAATTGGAAATACTAACAATACTAAAGAAGCAATAATTCTCAATAGCTGCTCCCTTCCTTGTGTTATTATGGACCTGGCAATAAGCTGAAGAAAATCAGGTGGGACTATATTTTCCTTAATACATTTAGGTAACCATGGCATCTAAAATGGGGCTCTTTGTGGTCAAAGTTTTCACTGTAAGAAAAACCTTAGTCAAATTTGTCAGGAAATTAAATAAGAAACAATAGTGACTATATAACCCATGTTCCCTAGAAGCTAAGATCACTTCTGAAGTCTCTACAAAAACAAGATTCTAGAGGAGATATTTTAGATAAATTCCAGGGAAAAAATTTAGAAGCAGCCAGGTTTGCTCTTCATACCCATGGTCTTTCAATATTTTTCTTTTTCAGAGTAGTCACAGATCATTCAGTAACCTCAATTCTAGTTCTTGAAAGCATTTTTCTTTAGTAATTATAAGTGATGTTTTCCCAAGAAATGTTGACCCTCCCATTCTCTACCCTATCTCTTTCCATTACCTAATACCCAACCCCCAGCCCAATTCCCCTTTTTATAGTTCTGCGGAATTTTCAAGTCACTTATGGTTTAAACAAAAGGATTGCAAAGACTACGGGAGATGATGTATGAAAGCTGCCTAGGACAGTATCTAGCTCTGAGTACACACTTCACGATTGTCAGATTACAACCCTTTCTCAAATCCCCACCTAACGTTTTCTAATAATCATCTAGAAAGCATTAAATATGCAAATTTTAGAAATCATTCTCTCCAGAATAGAACACTGTGTTCTTTAAAGAAGAAGCAAAGGTGAAGTTCTCTTTTACAGAAATGCTCCTATGTACTACATTGGTGAGAAAAGAAGTAGAACTTCTGAAATGTGGATATTGAGAAAAAATGATCAACATATTTGTCTTTAAGTCTCACAATTCTGTGTTTTGTAGATGTATAGTAAAAATTTTGGAGGTTCTCCTTGCTGGAACTATTTTCGAATGTATTGATTTTATTTTCTCTTATTTAAAACATTTTAGTCGAGAACTTTCTTTTTTTAATTTCAGGATATTATGGGAGTACAAACATTTTGGGTGCAAGTTATGGCTTTGCCTCACCCAAGCCAGGGTTAGAGGCGTGCCCTTCCCCCACACGATGCTCACCACATCCACTAGTTGTGAGTTTACCCACCCCTACCCCCAAACACCCAGTGACTATCACTGCCATGTGAGCACCTTAGTGCTGATCAGTTAGTGCCAATTTGATGGTTAGTGCTGGCCAGAACTTTCTAACCTACCTAGGATTTCTGTTTTTGCCTTGGTAGGACTACAGCGTGTTTTCAAACCTCCTCTTCTTGCCATTAATACTTTCAATGGGATATCACCCCCTAGTGGGAACGCAGTAGAAAATACGGTATTTCTGAGCTCCTCTGTTTAGTGAATATTTAAAGGAAATCCACTACCCTTAAAACGATGTTCATCCTCCTAAGCAAAAACTAAACAGGCATTTTTGTAAGCAGTGTAGATTTCTAATAGTGAGTCCCCATTTACATAATAATAGCTTAATAGTTTTAAAGTTTCTCAGACTTGTATCCTAACTCACAAATTGATGTCTACGTCCCCATTAAAATTTATATTTTATTTTCAGAGAATGATGTGCCTATTAATATAAATTATAGAATATGAGTGTAGTAGCTCACAGTCCAAGAAACTTGAGGGCTAAGACATAGTCAAATGAGTAATACCCATGCTTTAGGTTATTTGGGCCCATTTGCAGAAGAAATTATGACAAAATAATAATATTTGACTTACATAGAAAAGTTGCTATATGCCAGGACTATTCTGGGTGTTTAAAATTAATAATTCAATTAATAAACTTTTAAAAATACTTGTGGATAACATGCTTAATTATTTTCTCTGCGGATGAATCCATTCCTAAGTTGATAATATAGCATGGTAGCGTTCTAATGAAAAGCCTATGTATAAATGCAGTTATTTTTGTAAATGTCATATGTAAAAACTTTATCATATTTATAAGGTAAAACCAATAAATTCAATCTCATCTTTGATCAAGCCTAATATTTGCTAATCACAGCCTCATATATGTGATGGTGTTTTATGATAATGTAACTTTGACAATGTATTCCAATCTAGACTGTTAATTTTTCATTTTTCTATAATTCAATGAAATATTGGTTACAAATATTATTCCTGAAATAATAAAACTTTAATATTCGGTAAATGTTAAACTACCATTTAAAATAAATTAACTAAAGGAAAAGTTATTTATTTGTGTTAAGGTACTTTACATAGACTACGGATGGCCCTATAAAATTTATAATATGTAATATATACACTAATATATAAATATAATATAAAACACTAATGCAGGAGGATAATTTTCTAAAAGGATTCTCTGGAATTATGCATAGAAATTCCAATATAAGCATGATGTTTACAGATAACAAATATACATATCACAAATATTTATACATTTAAATATATATGTACCTATAGACTTCCATTGTAAGTACTTGCAAGCACTTTAAAATTAAATTGCCATCAACTAGAATGCATACGTTATAGAGCTAGTCAGGAATATTAATTCTTGCCCAACTTACCTTACAAGGCTGTTGGGAGCACCACAAATTTAAAAAAAAATGTATCTGAAAGTCCTTTATAAATTGTAAGGAATTATAAAACTGTCAGGTGTTGTTATAGCTGGGTGATGAATTTTTCGGTAATAAAAAATGTTTTTCATTGTAATGTACTGAAGTAGTCTACCAGCCTTATGGAAGAGCATGCTAAACATTGAAGCAAACATAGTCCCTTAGATATTCTGCTTCTGGCAAAAGAAATTAAGCCAGCATGGAGAAGAGCTAAGAAGTAAATTGATTTGGGTAATTGCGGGCGAAGTGGAGAGGATAGAGGCTGCTTTGTATGCATGACACCAGTAATTGGAGATCGAATTATTAGACTGAATTGAGTTGATTGATCAAATATCACTACGTTTTACATTGTATCTATTCCAGTCTATTCAAAGGAGGTGTGAGTACTGCCAGGATCGCTATGTAAGTTGGCAAAACAGATTTTGACAATACATATGCAATACAAGAGTGAAGTTAAGGCTGCCTAAGCTGACAGCACATTTGCAAAAAGTGGTATATGTATGTATAGAGCAGAAGGAAACCAACACATTTTCAAATTTATTTTAATATCAGTACCATTTCCTCTGTATAGATATACAGTAGACCTCTAAGGAATGCTCAATTATTCAGAAAAGGAACTCAGAGTAAGTCACTTTCATTTGCAACTATATACTACTCATTTTGCTGAGCTAGTAAGAACTCTACATTACTATTATTAACATTAGCTATAGAAGTATTGAAGAAGGTCTGAAGAATTTACCCTTTACATTATGCTTGGATGGCAAAACTGCAATTTAGATCAGTCTTATCTCTTTTTGCACAGATGGGGAGTAAAAAATTAAGACTGACCCAAATAATACAAATTATACACGTAAAAATCATTTTGCTATGAAAAGCACAAAATTAACTGAAGCAATCATTATCAATGTTATGTTATATAATTATGTTAATAATCCTAGTTACCTATATTCTAGTAAATGATCTAAGATCCTTCAATGAATTAGGAGAAAATACAGATATGGACACTTATGGGGACAAAAATGATAATTATTAATTAAATGTTATTTAATCTCAACTCTTCAAAACCTAACCAAATTATAAACAAAAGGTTACTGAGATTATAGGGCATATGTCACATAAAAACTGCTTAAATGAAAATTATGAACCTTCCCTAGCATTCATGTAGAGCTGAATTGATTGGGTTTTTTTTCCCTTAAAATTTTTTTTTTTTTAATTTCAGCACATTATGGGGGTACAAATGTTTAAGGTATGTATATTGCATTTGTCCCACCCAAGTCAGAGTTTCAAGCATGTCCATATACCGCACCCATTAGATGTGTATATACCCATCCCCTCCTCCCCCTCCCATCTGCCCAACACCCGATGAATGTTATTACTAAATGTGCACTTAAGTGTTGATCAGTTAATATCAATTTGATGTTGAGTACATGTGGTGCTTGTTTTTCCATTCTTGGAATACTTCACTTAGTAGAATGGGCTCCAGCTCTATCCAGGATAATACAAGAGGTGCTATATCACCATTGTTTTTTGTGGCTGAATAGAACTCCATGGTGTACATTTACCATATTTTATTAATCCACTCATGTATTGATGGGAAATTGGGTTGTTTCCACATCTTTGCAATTGTGAATTGCATTGCTATAAACATTCTAGTGCAGATGTCATTTTTGTAGAGTGTCTTTTGTTCTTTTGGGTAGATGCCCAGTAATGGGATTGCTGGATCAAATGGTAGTTCTACTTGTATCTCTTTGAGGTATCTCCATACTACTTTCCAGAGAGGTTGTACTAGTCTGCAGTTCCACCAGCAGTGTGAGAGTATTCCTATCTCTCCGGATTCATGCCAACATTTATTGTTTTGGGACTGTTTGAGAAAGGCCATTCTCACTGGAGATAAGTGATATCTCATTGTGGTTTTGATTTGCATTTCCCTAATGATTAGAGATGTTGAGCATTTTTTTATATGTTTGGTGCCCATTACTCTATCTTCTTTTGAAAAGTTTCTATTCATGTCCTTTGCTCACTTTTTGATAGGGTTGTTTGATTTTTTTCTTGCTGATTTTCGTAAGTTCTATATAGTTCTAGTTATCAACCATTTATATACATGCAAATATTTTCTCCCATTCTCTAGGTTGTCTGTTTGCTTTCATGATGGTTTTCTTGGCTGTGCAGAGGATTTTTAATTTGATCAGGTCCCATTAATTTATTTTTGTTGTTGCTGTGATTGCCTTTGGGATCTTCTTCATAAATTCTTTGCCTAGGTCAATGTCTATGGTCTTATATCTAGAAAACCCCAAAGCTTCTGCCATGAGACTATTGGAATTGGCAAACAAATTGGGCAAAGTCTCAGGTTACAAAATCAATGTACAGAAATCAGTAGCATTCCTATACGCCAACAACAAACTGAGAACCAAATCAAAGACTCAATACCCTTCACAATAGCAAAAAAGAAATTAAATACCTAGAAATATGTTAACTAAGGAGGTAAAAGACCTCTATAGGGAGAACTGAGAAACACTGAGGAAGGAAATGGCAGAGGACCTAAACAGGTGGAAAACCATACCATGCTCATATGTCAGCATAATAAACATTGTTAAAATGTTTATACTACCAAAAGTGATCTACAGATTCAATGCAATCCTTACTAAAATACCAACATCATTTTTCACAGATCTAGGAAAAATAATTCTACACTCAGTATGGAACCAGAGAGGATCCTGTATATCAAAAGCAATCTTCAGCAAAAATAACAAATCTGGAGGCACCAACTTATCAGACTTCAAACTATACTACAAGGCTATAGTAACTAAAACAGCATAGTACAGGCACAAGAACAGAGACATAGACCAATGGAACAGAACTGAGAACCCAGATATAAAACCATCTTTATATAGCCATCTAATCTTTGACAAAGCAGACAAAAACATACACTGGGGAAAAGAATCCTTATTCAATAAATGGTGCTGGGAAAACTGGATAGCCACATGTAGAAGACTGAAACAGGATCCACGTCTTTCATCTCTCACAAAAATCACCTCATGCTGGATAACAGACTTAAACCTAAGGTATGAAACTATTAGAATTCTAGAGGAAAACATTGGAAATACTCTTCTAGACATTGGGCTAGGCAAAGAATTTTTGAAGAAGACCCCAAAGACAATCACAGCAACAACAAAAATAAATGGGGCCTGATCAAATTAAAAAGCTTCTGCACAGCCAAAGAAACTGTTACGAGAACAAACAGACAACCTACAGAATGGGAGAAAATTTTCCCAAGCTACACATCTGATAAAGGGCTGATAACTAGAATCTATTTAAAACTCAGGAAAATCAGCAAGTAAGAATATTGTTAGGCAGAGAAAATAGTAGAGCTCTTGCTATGTCATATTGTTTTACTTTTTTGGAAAAAATAACCATGCATTTTTTTGAACATATAAGAATCATCTGAAGTGAGTGATGTCTCTCACTTTAAATCAATACCTAGAAAGTTTATGCTTAGTGAGGAAGGCATGTTAAAAGTAAAGATAGGCCAAAAGCTAAGCCTCCTGCATCCAACAGTTAGCCAAGTTGTGAATGTAAAGGAAAAGTTCTTGAAGGAAATTAAAAGTGCTATTCCAGTGATCCCACAAATGATAAGAAAGTCAAAAAGCCTTATTGCTGATTTGGAGAAAGTTTTAGTGCTCTGAATAGAAGACTAAACCAACTACAACATTCCCCTATGCCAAACCATAATTAAAGTCAGGCCCTCACTCTCTTTAATTCTATGAAGGCTAAGGGAGGTTAGGAAGCTACAAAAGAAAAGTTTGAAACTACCAATGGTTGGTTCATGAGATTTAAGGAAAGAAGCCATCTCCATAACATAAAAGTGCAAGATGAAGCAAAAGTGCTCATGTAGGAACTGCAAAAAGTTATCCAGATGATCTAGCTAAGATAGTTAATGAAGGTGGTTACACTAAACAACAGATTTTCAATGTAGATGGGACAGCCTTCTACTGAAAGAAGATGTTATCTAGGACTTTTGTAGCTAGAGAAGAGAAGTCGATGTCTGACTTCAAAGCTTCAAAGGATAGGCTAAATATCTTGTTAGGGACTAATGTAGTTGGTGACTTTAAGCTTAAGCCAATGCTCATTTACTATTGTAAAAATCCTAGGGCCATTGAAAATTATGCTAAATCTACTCTGTATGTGCTTTGTAAATAGAACAAAATCTGGTTGGCATATCTGCTTACTGCATGGTTTGCTGAATATTTTAAGACCACTATTGAGCCCTATTGCTCAGAAAATAAGATTTTTAAAAAAATATTACTACTCATTGCTAATGCATCTTGTCACCCAAGAGCTCTGATGGAGATATGCAAGGAGATTAATGTTGTCCTCATGCCTCCTAACATCAATTCTGCAGCCCATGGGTCAAAGAATTATTTCAACATTCAAGTTTCATTATTTAAGAAATACATTTTATAAGGATATAGATATCATAGATAGTGATTCCTCTGATGGATCTAGACATAGTAAATTGAATACCATTCTAGATGCCATTAGGAACATTTGTGATTCATGGCAGGACATGAAAATATCAACATTTACAGGAGTTGAGAAGAAGTTAATTCCAAGTCTCTTGATGACTTTAAAGGATTCAAAACCTCAGTAAACACATAACTATCTAGGTGGTAGAAACAGAATTAGAAATGGAGCCTGATGATGTGATTAAATTGCTGCAATCTTATAGAAATTTGAGTGAATCAGGAAGTGGTTCCCTGTGGATTAGCAAAGGAAGTAGTTTCTTGAAATGGACTCTATTTCTGGTGAAGATGCCCCGAACATTGTTGAAATGACAACAAAAGATTCAGAATATTACATAAACTCAGTTGATACAGCAGTAGCAGGTTTGAGGGATTTGACTCCAATTCTGAAAGAAGTTCTACTGTGGCTAAAATGCTATCAACAGTATTGCATGCTACAGAGAAATCTTTTGTGAAAGGAAGAGTACACCAATGTGACAAATTTCATTGTTTTATTATTTCAAGAAATTGCCATAGCAACACCAACAACCTTCAGCAACCACCACCCTGATCAGTCAGCAGCTATCAACATGGAGGCAAGACCCTCTACCAACAAAAAGATTTTAACTTTCTGAAGGCTCAGATGATCATTGGCCTTTTTTTGTTTTTTTATCAACAAACCATTTTCATATTAAGGTGTATACATTTTTTAAACGTAATTCTCTGGAACTCTTAACAGACTACAGTATAGTGTAAACACAACTTTTGTATGTGTTGGGAAACAAAAAAACTCCTGTGGTTCACTTTATTGTACTGTTTTCTTTATTGTGGCGATCTGGAACTGAAACCCCAATATCATTGAGTTATGCCCGTATTAGCAAATCTTTTTAAAAGTTTCTTTGAAATACAAAATACATACAGTATTAATAACATTAATAAGCCATTATTGTACAATTATATAAATTCTTGCTAACTGAACATACTTATTTAAGCAGCACTTAGGTCAAAAAGAGAAGGTTATCAGCATTTCTGAAACAAGTATGGAGCAGCCCTTCCATTATACCTCAAAGTCACTATGCAATTTCCCAAGGGTACCATGATCCAGCCTTCTAGCCTAGCTTGGCTTCTTATTTATTGTTTTACTTGATATGGAGATAATCAGTCAAGGTATTATTGTGTGTGGACTCTGTCATTGAACACTAGGTTTTTAAAATTCGTCCATATTATTGAGTATAGGTAGTGGGTGGTTTGTGCTCATTGCTCTGTAGTATTTCATTCTATAATATATTCACCATTTTAAGTTTGGAGCTATTCTGTATAGCGTTGCTTTGAAAATTTGGCACTCATTTTTTTATAACAATTGCATATGTTCCTCTTAGAAACATATTTATGAGTAGAATTGCTACATCGCAAGGTGTGCATGTATCACATTAATTTCACCTTTTGTTTCATGTTCAAGTTAAGACTCGAGAAAATGAAGGTAGTTTGAGTTTGGATGGAAGTTGGCCAGGAGATTAACAATGACCAACATACTTCACTTCCCACTTATGATTTTAGTTACTAAATAAAGTTTAGTAATGCTCTAATAGTTACTAAAAAAGTAACTATTTCTTTATACTAAATTATCTCCCAAGAGGCTTAATATTTTAGCTGGTCTATTCTACAAACATGGCTTGCAATATCAGATGAACCCCAAATAGTATTAGCTCGATTTCTGTCCGTGCATCATACCTCTACACCAGTAACTATATTATTTACACAGATATAATAAATGCTAATCCAAAAGTTGAGCTACATGCTAAGGTATGCTAGGAGATAAAGTGTGCAGAGAAATGAAATTAACTTGAAAATACAGTTGAACTTAAACTAAGAAAAGGAAGCACCATATTTACTTTCTTATATTGTACGATGAAGTATTCTCTTTAAAATGAGGTGATTCATTTGTACACATGACATAGAGTTTTCTATGACTAAATCCAAGAAAAGATTCAGTTTGGGCTTCTTTACAAAAAGAGAAATAAATGTTTAGAATAGCTTCTATGGCTGTACCATGTTTTGGGTAGTCACATTGGTAAATAACTAGCAAGATGGTGCAAAAGAATAGATTTTGTAAGGGGAGGCTAAGATCAGATAGAGAAGAAGGTGGGAAGATGGAATAAACCGGAAAACTGCCAGAAAGTCTTAGAAAAATAGTGTGCTGTTAGAATAATTATTGTTCACCCAGTATATTCAAGACTGTGCATTGGAAGATTTGATTAATAAATAAAAGCAACATCTGCTCACAAAAATAGTTAAGTCGGCTGGGGAAAAAGACATTGCAACAGATGACTTGGACACAAACCAGCATGTGATGTGCTTTCTAAAAGAGGGATAAAGTGCACTGGGTACAGAAGGATACGAAGTAATGAGTAAAAGCCCAGAGCTGGGAGCATCACCGTCACCAGTTGGTAAACATGTTTATAGCCATTTTGCGGAATAATATTTAAAATGCTGAAGGGAACCGTGCCATGGACAGCTGAGAATGATAACCTAAAGGAAGAGGGTTTTTATCATTAGTTTAAAGAAAATAAATTTTAAGTTTAGAATAAGGAGAATGTTGTGAGATTTCAAAATATTTCTAAGAATAAATCTGGAATTCTAGTCTCAAAGCTTAATGCTCCTTCTTGGAGGGCAGAGTACATCGAAATCTGAAGCAAGAGGAGGAGAAACTGAGAAGGTCATGTTGATCATAAAACAATCATATAAACTGCAGGGTGTCCCAAAAGTTGCCATACATAGAGAAAATGAGAAATTGTAGCTAAATGGAACTTTATTTATGAAATATTCATTACAAAATTTTTCCTTTGTCAAAGGACAAACTGATAAAGCATCTCTCACTTTCTAAAAAAATATATAAAATCAATATTTCTAGAACACTTATTTTCAAAGTAAGTTGATTAGAGGCTGAACAGAAAGATGATGATGATAAGGAAGCAGCAGGAATTATATGTCATGGTAATGAGGTAAGAAAATGATTTTTTATGATCACCAATTATTATGTTAATAAGGAAATTAATCAAATATGGGAAGCATAATTGGAAAACTGATGAGTGAATACCACTGACTATATTACATTGGGGAATAAGTTAAAGCACAGAATATGAGGTTTTGTATATATTTAGTACTAGAAATTTACCCTGAATGTCTGCCTTAAGGAAGGTCAGATGGAAAGCTGACAAATGCCAAGAATTGAAAATTGATTTTCTTGAATTTCAGGGTTTTATACTGGTGGCCTAACATAAATTGGTAATGCCATTTTCTTTGTGTTGTATAAGATATTAACATTTTTATTGTTCCTTAAGCGCATCAGACACATAAGTGCATAAGTTCTTTGAAGCAAAGGATGGTGAATTATTGTGTCTAGGACCTGGGGCAATATTTGATACAAACCTAATTATTTTGCAAGAGTCACAAGCCCACTGCAGTTAAGTAAATTTGTCATAAGGCATCTCAAAGAATCTAAGGGGAAGAGCGCCACAATTAGTATAACATTGTGTCAATAGTTAGTACCATTTTGCAAACCCATTACATGTAACCAAAATGTTTATACCCCTATAATATCCTGAATTAAAAAAAAAATTAAAAAAATAACACACAAAAATATACTAGAAACAGAGCATGGCAAAATTTCAGTGTTATCTCTGTATACATTAGTATACATTAAAATTATTTATCTACATTTATACTAATTCTTTTCTAACTCTCTGCAGAACAGCCTTTGCTGTTTCTCTGGACCATGTTGTGAAATTGCTAAGCATTACTAAGTATCCATGTAACAGGAGCATTAAGCCCAGGAAAGATGAAATACATCTTTTGTAACACCAATTTGAATTCCCAGGAAGAAGTAACTGTATGAATAAATTTGATACAGGTCCCAGGACTGGACCAATCAACTGCATCCAGGGTACTGCAGCATATGGCTCCAGTGTGGTGCCTACCCAGAGGACAAACATTTTACAAAAGAACTGATGATTGTTCTGAGATACCTGCAGTGACCTACCATTCTCATTGTAAATGTGTTAAACGAATAAAAAGTAAGTGACATTCAGTTCTCTTGTAGTGACTCATGTATTCCTCTTGGACAGAGCATTTTTGTACTGGAGATATTTTAAGAAAAACATGTAGAATTAATAAATGAGCCAAATGTATTTAGAACTAGAGGAGATCATTCACATTTTCTTTTATTCTCAACTTACACTATTTGTCATAGAAGAATTAGATGTTTATGGGCACAAATCCCATCTCTTCCACTTATTAGCTTTGCATGCTTTACATAAGCTATTTCCCTCAATAAAATACATCTTCCTCATCTGCAAAATGGGGATTGTAATTAATAATAATGATAATAAGTCAGCATTGTTGTATAGATGAAACAATGTTTTTTGATAAACAGTGCTTAACACAGTGGCTAGCATATAGTAAGCATACTATTAGTGTTGTATTATTCTTATTACTTTTATTATTTTATTAAAAATGTATTATTTTTCTATAGGTGCTGTAGAAAATTACCACAAACTTTGTGGCTTAATAACAACACAAATTCAATATCATCAGGAGGTCAGAAGTCTGTCGTGTGTTTCACTGAGCTAGAATCAAAACTGTCAGGACGCTGTGTGGCTTCTGAGGACTTTAAGAGAGAGTCTGTTTCCTTGTATTTTACAGCTGCTAGAGGCTAGCCACCTGCATTCCTCGGCTCGTGGTCCTTCGTTTAGCACCAAAGCCAGCAAGTCAGCAGTGTAGCATCTTCAGATTTCTATCTCTGACTCTGACACTATTGCCTTCCTCTTTACGAAGACATGAGTGATTAAATTGGGCTCATCTGTATAACCCAGGATGCTCTCTCCATGAAACATTCTTTTTTCTTTGTTTTTCTTTTTTTTTTTTCTGTTGCTGTTGTTGTTTTTTGTTTTTGGAGACAGGGTCTGTGACCCTGGGTAGAGGGCAGTGGTGTCATCATAGCTCACTGCAACCTCAAACTCCTGGGCTCAAGCAATCCTCTGCCTCAGCCTCCGGGGTAGCTAGGACTACAGGCACACACCACCATGCCTGGCTAATTTGTTTATTTTTTGTAGAGATGGAGGTCTCACTCTTGCTCATGCTGGTCTTGAACTCCTGGCCTCAAGTGATCCTTGGTATCCCAAAGTGCTAGTATTACAGAGGTGAGCCACTGTGTCCAGCCTCCATGAAAGATTCTTAGTCATGTTAGCCCTGTAAGTTAATGTATTCACAGGTGTGAGGGACTAAGATGTGGACATCTTTAGGAAGCTGTCATTCTGCCTACCACAATAATGTTGTTCTTTTTTCACTGTGAGCGTCTATGTTACAAAACTTACTCTATGAAGAAATCATTTAGTTCTAAACCAATTTTTGCTCTGCAAATCCATTTCCTAACTGAAGAGAATGTATGTACGGAAGGGAAAATATTAATAAATTCATATGTAAGAAATGAAAAATAATATATAGAATTATTGGTGCTGGCATTAGACGATTACAAAAATATTTCTCATACATATATTCATGAATATCCTTTGATATTATGTTAATACAGGCAAAACAAGTTTGAAGTAGTTATACCATATTGCAGAAAATACTACTCCAAACGAGGTGTTTCTCAGTTACAAGTTGTTCTTTCTAATCTACTCATGTGTAGAATTAAATTACCCATGACCTATATTGCTTAAAGGAGATCAAATTACTTGACTAGCTATAAACAATAAAAAAGAATTCTGGGCATGTTGCCAACACATTTTTTTAATTTCACTTAATTTTGTGAAAAATGCTTTTGGTTAAAAGAATATTTAGAAACTATAGCTTCTATTTCCATAGTTGCCTATACTATTTAATATACTAACAAATCTGTAACCTTCAATTTTTTTTTTCTTTCTTGTCTTTTTTTTAGATCCCACACAGAAGAACTTTTTTCTTGAATGAAGAAAGCAGAGGCTCTTTGACCTTTACAGCTAAGGCATCTTTTTTTCTAAATAGTGTCATATACAAAGCAACATTCAAGAGCAAGGTTCATGTTTAAATTGAGTAGTCAAGACATTTAGATTCTATATTGTTTGAACATGAATTGTTAATTTTATTGAATTTTTTCAGTATTTATTCTGTATGAGCTGATTCTAAGTGTTCATTTAGGCTTTGGATAAATCATTCTTACTCAAAGGATACCAACCATTGCTAACCAAGTGTCCAGAATTTAGTCTTTATCGGCCTTCTCAAATAAGCAAACTCCCAACTGGCTTTAGAGTTTAAGCTTAAAGCTAGTTTGACTTCATTTAATCTTGGATTATTTGAAAGATCAATTGATTTCTCCGACTGTGTGACTTTTGTTTTGTTTCCAATTTTGACAGTGCTTTGAGATGGTTTTGCTGCAAAAAAACACTCCATACAATAAAGTTGTGGTTTTAAAATAAGCCTTGTTTTAAGGTTACCTAGTGATATCCCCACATAACATTTGCTTTAAAAGAACTCTGCAAGAAATAAACAGCCTTTCTACAAGGAAAATCTCTCTTGAAAAAGGAAAAAAGCCTGCTACCGAAGATAAGCAAAAAGGATAATGGATGTCATAACCTCCAAAAATTATTGCTCCATTTATCAAAGTTTATATGTCAGAAGAAGGAACAGTAGATTAAAATAACCTACTTGTTTATATGCACAAGGATGCCAAATTAGGTCCCCATTTTCTTGTGCTAAAACTTGATTAAGCTGTTCTGGACATACTCCTTTCTGAAGGTTAGAGAAGTATATAAATAGTGGGTAAAAGGGCTCTGTTTGATGACCCTGACAGCTGCAATGAATGAATACACAGTGACACCTCATTTATTCAATCAACTGATATAAAACATGGGAGAGCCCATTTCAATTAAGAGGCCAAAGAAATAGTATTTAACTAAGAATTTAATTTCAGAGTAGGCAATTTAATCACCCCATTAACAAAAGATTATAAATCATACTTTGTTACTAATTCAATTTAATTTACCATTTTTCATCAGACACAGTGTTAGGCCCTGGGAATAAGTTGATGAGAAAATTGAGCTGGTCCTGTCCACATGAACCATAAAATCCAGTGGAGAAGATGAACAACAAACAACTAATTTCAAATGTGATTGTTATAAAATCAGTAGAACATGGTATGTGGGAGCACATGGCGTACCCATCTAACCTGTTGTTTCTACAAAGGTAAGTCAATCCATCCTTCCTTCCTTCCTTCCTTCCTTCCTTCCTTCCTTCCTTCCTTCCTTCCTTCCTTCCTTCCCTTTCCTCCATCTATTATCTCTCCTCTCTCTCTTGCATAAATATGTAAATAGAGGATGTGTTCACCTTTCTCTGCTAGAAATGGGCACACATCAGTGAACATAGAGCCCAGACACTGCTCTTATAAAGCTTAAAATAAGCCAGGCTATGTGAATATTGATGAAACATATTTGAATGATTAATCAGTTTATTGCTGCCAGTAACTGCTTTGGAGGGGACACGCAAATTGCTATGAAAGAGAAACTTAATTTGTCTAAGGGTGGTGTCTGGGAAATTGTATTGAGAAAATGACACTTAAACTGAGATTTTAAAAAAATGGAAAAAAAAATTTCTTCCAAGCAGATGGAACAGCAGCATATGTGAAGGCCTGAACATAAGAAGTTGGAAGAATTGAAGCCTATTGTGAATAAAGGGAATAGACAGGCTCTTCAGAGATACAGAATAGTTTTGTAGATGACAACCCAAAGCACTAAAGAACCAATTTATTATAGCATTTCATCTTGTGGTGATAAATGATATGACTTGAGATGGAGCCAAGAGTTTGATTACAGAGAAAGTTGTGGATATGACTGAATTAACATGCATCCCACCTCTCTCCTATAGTGAGGCAGCCATGCATTTGGAGTCACGGCTCTTCTGCAGATGTAGATCTTTTTAAATACAAATCCCTTTGCTACTGAATTATTCAGGATCCCCGAACAAAGCCCTATTACTTCCCAGCTTTCCTCTGATAATAACAAATGCACATATAACCCAAATTGGCCCAGTAAGACATAAGGTGGGAAGTTTTAAGGCTTTCTCTTCCTCTGGACTTCTGATGTGCAGATATGGAGCCTATTACAACCATCACACAGGTGCCAAACCAAGGCAAGCTCAAATAAATGGAATTGGCTGAATAGAATTTAATTAGTCTTGAAGCCCATAATACTTCTGTGCTTCCAAGTGTGGGGGCTAAAACGTTTTTTAAACTATCTAAAGTTAGAAATTAGAGATGGTATAAATAAAACAATACTTTAGGAGTTGAATCTGGCCTCAATGTCATATGTTAAATCATACAAAAGTGATGTTTATTATGCCTGTTAATACAGCTTTTATAGGATTTCATTGCTTCTCTCATTTGTGAAACAATATGAAAATACTATATATGTTCTTAGACTTCTCTGTCTTTTAAAGTCTTTTCAGTCTTCACACATTTTTGCAGATAAATTTCAGTTTCCCTAGGCAGTGCCTCATAGAGGAGCATCGCCTTGGTAGAAATATCAAGTATCAATATCCAGTGATTCTTGAGTGGAAGGTATAGAAATTCAATTATCTTAGTTTATTATAGGCTGATAGCTGGATTATACAATCATGTTACCAAAATCACAAGAAATTCTGGGATATGTGTGTGACTATGCATGTCATCCCCAGGGTACCTAAAGGGAATGAACTCCGATTCATTTATTTTTGTGACTTCTTAAAATCTTATTTCTCTTGTTTATTTCTTTATCTCCCTGACTAATACCTTGCAGCTTCTTTGCTGGCTTCTGCTCCTTGAATAAAATTCTAACATTTTCAGTTTCTTGGACTCATTTCTTACAATCTTCTCTATGTACATTCTCTTCCCAGGAAATTGCATTTAAATTGTATCAGCATTAATTTTAATTATGCAGGCTCAACAGCTTCATAGACATCTAGAATTTTATTATGATCACTTACAATATCTTAATTTAGGTTTCATAGGTATCTCTGAACAATTTTTGATATTTTAACCGTCAACCCATTCAGGCTTTCCTATTTCGGTCAAGAAATAGGTGCTGGTGTTAACAATAAAATAGACACAAAATGCACACACACACGTGCACATTCGGGCATTCTCTGAATTGCATGGTTCTGGTATGCATGAATTTCAGTTTCCATGGTATATTAACGTTGAGTAATTGCATAAAGTACTACTTTTGCTGCTAGCGCTTTAGTCCACAAATTGCTACATACTTAACAAATGTGCATATCACAATCAGTGACTAATCATGTAACTTCTTTCAAAGTCTCTCAGTGAGTAGTCACTATACGTTTGTTATTCATTTTGCTCACAGATAGCAAATCATGTAGATGTGTTACCTCCTTGTCTCCTACTGATAAATCTCTATGATCTTTTTTTTAAATTAGATAATGGGAAAAGGGAATTGTCAAAAGGAGTAAAATGCAACATAGAAATGAAAAATGGTCACACTAAATATGAAATTAAAATGTAACGTAACTGGAATTGTGGAAGATACAGCTAAGTAGGAATGTTGAGACTCATCATTGGGAAGATTCTGGATGCATAGCCAGAGGAACTTAGTGCAGGTATATTTATGAACATAAATGAGGAAAGTGGTTTTAATGCTAAGGATTAAGATATCCCAGAGGATGTGACGCTGGAAAAAACACTTCACATTAGAGGAAATCTTAGGGATGATTTGGGACAACAAAAGTGCAAATGCTGCACACTGATCCAACTTAGAAGGAATTATTTTAATTTAACCAAACAGAATGGGATATTCTCTCAGTATCACGAGTTATACTATGAGAACACAAGCACTATTCAAACTAGTAAGTTTTTTTAACAGTTAAATAAAACATTTTCAATGTTTCTAATGTTTTAAATTACTAAATATATATTAGTTTTGCTCTTTTTTATATTCCTATACATTTGTACCTGACATTAGGAGAGCTTTTATGTTTTAGCAATTTTGTTTTGTTCTGTTTTGTTTTGAGACAAGGTCTCAGTCTGTCACCTGAGCTAGAATGCAGTGTCATCATCATAGCTCACTGCAACCTCATACTCCTGGACTCAGCCTCCAGAATAGCTGGGACTACAGACATGCATCACCGTGCCCGACTCAATTTTCTAACTTTTATAGAGACAGGGTCTCTCTTTTTCTCCTGCTGGTTTTGAACTCCAGAACTTAAACAGTCCACCTGCCTCAGCCTTCCATAGTGCTAAGATTACAAGCATGATCTACCTCGCCCAGCCTTTGACAAACATTTTTAAAGATCACAGAACAATAATAATTTTCCCATGATTTTGAGATCACTTTGCATAGTTTTAACTTGCATGGCCATTTTTAGAGTCCTGCATTACCACACAAAACAAGGAATACCAGGTATATAATCAATCCAATATTTTCCATTTTCATTTTAGCCCCATATTCTAAGCCATCATCATCTCTCATCTGGATAAATGCAATGATCACCCCACTTTCCCTCTTCTTGTCTTGATTCCAATCCATCCTCCACAGAGTAGCCAGATTGAGCTATGACAAAAAATAAAACAGTTCATACAACATTCATAACATTTGGACTAAAACCACACCTGTCCATTTCATTCATAATTCCTTCCATTTATAATGTCAATAGGATACGCCCCACAGGCTTGGTGTAACACCACACTTAGCCTCACATTCCTCATCCTCACCAACAGGTGGCAAGGGTACATACACTAAACCATCCCTTTTTCCATTTCAAATTAAAGAGAATCTCAAACACTGAGACTAAGACCATGCATCCTCAGAATTCCTACCTTTCAGCAACTGAAGTCAGGAGAAAGCTCCAGACATTCCAAACACTCTGATACTCATAGCCTTGACATTTTTTTCTGCCTTGTGTCCACAAGGACTGATTTTTAAATTAGTCTGCAATTGAAACTGCTGACTCTAGGGGCACCTTACAGCTCCTGCATTCCAATCCCTTCTCCAGTCGCTATTGGCACTCTTCTGTCACTCTTGAAAACCATTCATTGAGCTGGAACCCATTCTACTAAGTGAAGTATCCCAAGAATGGAAAAATAAGCACCACATGTACTCACCAGCAAATTGGTTTCACTGATCAACACCTAAGTGCACATGTAGGAATAACATTTATCAGGCATCAGGCAGATGGGAGGGGGGATGTGGGGATGGGTATATACATACATAATGAGTGTGATGTGCACCATCTGGGGGATGGACACGCTTGAAGCTCTGACTCTGGAGGGGGGGAGGTGAAGAGAGGACAAGGCAACACATGTAACCTAAACATTTGTACCCCCATAATATGCTGAAATAAAAAAAATTCAAAAAAAAGACTTTATGAAAACCATCCATTATGTCCTTTGAAGAAAAATTTCCTAGGTCCTCAACTTTCCTCTGAAGTCTTCATAGTCTTGCTCTAGCAAAGACCTTCTTTCCCTGCAGCCTTCTCAACTGATTCAACTGATGACAGTTTTGTTGTTGTTGTTGTTGTTTTTCTTCTCACAGCCTGACTCCACCAGGTAGATGTCCTTCTTACTCTTTATTTCTATTTTCATAACATTCTTTATTTTTTCCCCTTAAAAATTAACTTTGAATCCCATTTTTTCTGAGTCTTTCAGTAAGTAACTCTCATTCTTCATGACCCATCTTTTAGCAGACTTGCCCAGTTCTTAACCTTTACACTTCTAACTCGTAGCCTCTTCAACATTATTCTGGTGACTTTTCTCAATAATTTTGCAGTAGGTTTTCTTTATGACACCTGGCCATTTAGTTTCTAGAATTCCTTTCCTCTATTTATCCCATCCTGCACCCTATCTCAGTCACTCTCAGAAGCATACCCTAGAGATTGTCATTATGTATAATATCAGACCCTTCATAATCTTAATTTGATTTATCTTGTTCTCTGACCACTGCACTCTTTCTAGTTCATTCCATTTAAATACATCAAATCTATTTTCAACTCTATTGACCCTTTTCCAATTTCCCTCATTCCCTCATGTTTTCTCTTTCCTGATTACCTAGATTAATTTCATAATCAATCATCAGAATCATAACTTTCATACACACTCCAGTTCTTCCTCCTCTTGTGCTTGCTTTTTGTACCCTCTTTCCAAAACCACTAACCAACTAAACCCATATTTCTATTTATTACTTGTGTATCCCAGTTCGGCTGAATGTGAATGTGGTTTTTCTATGAAAACATACAGCCATGTTGGCTGGTTTCATTTTACAGTCGTGATTATAAACATCAAGCAGACTGTTAAAGCTGTTCACAGTCCTGCCATCATTCCTTACACTATTCACTCTCCTTATCTCCTAAGTGTCAATTTCACATCTTTTTCTTCCTTAAGCCTCAGATACCTTTTCTATAAACTCATTCTTATTAATGAATGATCTTATTTCTCTGTGAAAACTACTGAAGGTAGCTGAGCAGAATTTCCCCTAAACCCCACCATTATGTCTACCCACTTACCAGGATCTGTACTCAAATAATCTGCCTGTTACTGTCTGCAAAGACCTCTAACATTTGCACCAAATCTGATCTCCTCTCCCTACACTAAAATATTTCCCCAACAATTCACCCCTGCTTCCTATCATTACATTTTTTCCTACTAGGTCTTTACTATCATCACAATCATCATGCAAACTTCTTGTTAGTTCACCCATCTTTACAAAAGTCAGCAAACAAAACAAATACACATTTTTTTTTGATCTAAACTTTCCCATCTGCTACCTCTTCACTTATTCTTTCTTTCTCTCCAAAGCTAAACTCTGTGCAAATATTGTGTTTACTCACTGTGTTCTTTCAACTTTCTCTCCTCCCATTATTTAAAACACATTTCAGTCAGATTTTCACTCTAATCGCTCCATCAAAATGGTTCTTTTCATGTTCACAAAAAGCCTCCAGGCTACCATCAGATTTAGTTAAATTTGATGGTCAATTCTCAGTCCTCAGCTTGCTTGATCTCCCATTCTGCTGATTACATTCTTGGTAATAACTTTTCTGCAATGTTTGATAATCCCACTTTCATTTGATTTTCTTTTTACCTTACTGGTCCTTCCTCCCAATCTTCTTTGCTACTATTTCCTCCTTCCTGATGGAGAACTCAAGATCTTCTTTTCTTGTTGAAAAATCACTCCTTTAAAGATATTTCTCATGTATTGTGTTGCTTTCAATAACATCTGTATGCCATCAACTCTCAGATTTATAGATCTACTCATAAGTGCTCACCTGGGTTCACATATGTCCCTGCTTATTTAGCATTTGTCTGACATATTAGTAGTATCTCATCATTAACATTTTCCTGTGATACTTCATAAATATTTCAAGATTCACATACCCAGATCTGAACTCCTGGTCTTACACAGACTGCTTAACCTGATTCACACACAGCCTTCTGCAACTAAGTTAATGGAAACTCTATTCTTTCAATTTTCAAAATAATAATCTAGACTTATTCCTTTCTCTCATACTTTACACATAACAAAATCCTCTTGAGTCTGTCTTCAAGTCCCATAAAAAAAATTAGACTGCTCCTAGCCCCATTCATTGATAACAGATTCTCAAGTGCATTGCTGCAATACCTTCCTAACAGGTCTTCCTGCTTACACTTGTTCTTTTCCCCAGCAGTCAGTGTAACCTTTTTAAAAATGTAAATCAGATAAATCTTCTTCTCTCTTTTAACCTTGCTAATAGATCTCTATGTCAATCAACGGAAAAGCCTAAGCCTTACTAATTGCTTTCCAAAGCTCTACATGATCTACTCTTCCTTGTCCTTCCTTCTCTTGTCACCCTCTGAACTTTTACTCTGTTTCTACCCCTTCTACTCTGCTCCAGAAATTCTTTGCTAGTCCCAGAACACACCATATATCCTCCCACTTGAAAGCTTTTATACTGGTCTTTCCTGCTGCCCATTATTCCTCCCCTGTCCCCCTCCCAAATATCCACGTGTCTTATTCTCACCCCAGTTTCAAGTTTTTATGCAAATCTTATCTTCTTAATGAGGACTGCCTGGACCACTCTATTAAAATATTGTACTCTCTTCATCGGTATTTTTAGCCCTTCTTGTAACCTAAGCACAGCGTCTGATACATAGTAAATATTTAATAAATATTTTTAATGAAAATTAAAACCTTTCAAAAGTTTTCCAAGTACATTAGAGTAAAATCAAAATGCTTTATCATGTTCTAAAACTGCCTGCAAAATTACAGCTACATAGGAGAAATAGGTTCTAGTGTTCTATTCCACTGTAGGATGACTATAGCTAACACAATGTATTATACAGTTTCAAAGAGCTAGAAGGAGGATATTGAATGTTCCCAATGCAGAGAAATTATAGATATTGGAAATGGTGGATATGCTAATTACCCAGATCTGATTACTTACACAGTATATGTATGGAAACATCACAATGCACCCCTGTATAAATAGGGTTAATTATTGTGTTTCAATTTAAAACTGTTTAAAAAGTATGAAAAAGGGAAATAGAAAAATAAACAAAAATAACCCACATCTGCCTATGTTTTACAGTGTGTATACACATTGTGCACACATAATGTGTACTACTGTATGTGTGTATCTCAACTCATTCTCTACTCTCCTGACTTACTTGGTTTCAGTCACACTGTCTCTCAGTTCCTGAACATTCCAAATTCTTCTTCACCTCAGAATCTTTGCAGCTGCTATTTCTTTTCTCCTGACCAATATTTCCTTGACCTATTTCATAGTGTACTTTCCATTTTTCCACTTCAGCTTAAATGTCACACGTTGGGTTGTTTTTCTTGACTAGTATCTTACTGTAAAACCTTGATGTTACCCTACATCACAATATTATATTCTCCACTTCCTGTTTGGTTCTTTCATTTTTCTCCTTGCTCATCCTCTCTCTCTAAAAGAATGCAAATTCAATTACATTAGGACTTAATCTACTTGTTCTAAAAAGCAGCCCCCAAACTGAAACACTGTTTCTAGCAAATCAGATACCTTCAAGAAATGTTGGGCTATGGGTCAAAAGAAAACAGAACAAAAAACAGAACACAACGTGTGATTCATGAGTTAATGATGTCAGTTTGGAGGCAGTGTGGAATAGAATTTAAGAATCCAGCCTATGTGGTCAGAATGTTGGGGTTTCAGTTCAGCTTTGCCGTGTACTTATTGTTAGGTAAACATGTATCTGGTTTTCCTAGGACAGTCTCTGATTATGTATGCTGAATTCACTTTTCTATTACAGCCCACTTTCAATCTCAAAAGAGCCCTGAATTAGAAGGAAAATTATGTCTCCCAACCCCCAAGTTCGGGTTTTTCCTTGAGACCAGGCTTTCTTGTTCCAATTTCTTCACCTATAAAGTGAAGAAAAATAATACTTAAAAAATAATAAAAAAGAATAAAAATGATATTTAATTCCTATATATGTTGACAGGGTTAAATAAATATATACACTATGTATTAAGAGTATATGGTGTGTGTGTGTGTGTACTCATATGTGTGTGTATGTTTGTGCTACTGTATATGGGTATCTGTATATATGTATATATCTGTCAAGGAGTTCACACATTAGTCATCTCTTATTGACAATTTTTATCTTTTAAAAAAATCGGCCGGGCGCGGTGGCTCACGCCTGTAATCCTAGCACTCTGGGAGGCCGAGGCGGGTGGATAGCTCAAGGTCAGGAGTTCAAAACCAGCCTGAGCAAGAGTGAGACCCCGTCTCTACTATAAACAGAAAGAAATTAATTGGCCAACTAAAAATATATGTAAAAAATTAGCCGGGCATGATGGCACATGCCTGTAGTCCCAGCTACTCGGGAGGCTGAGGCAGAAGGATTGCTTGAGCCCAGGAGTGTGAGGTTGCTGTGAGCTAGGCTGATGCCACGGCACTCTACAGCCCCGGCAACAGAGTGAGACTCTGTCTCAAAAAAAAAAAAAAAATCGCTTCATCATCCTATTTAATATGTAGTTTGTAGAAATATATGTGTTAAATATCAAAGCTTCATCTGACAAGCTTCATCGGTCAAATTAAGACCTAATCATTCCATTTATAAAAGAATGAAACACACTGTTAATTTCCATTGGAAATTCAATAATATAGTTCCTAATCATTATCTGCTTGTTTGTGAGTAGAGATGCCAAGAAGTAAACCACTTAAATACTGCCAATAATATTGTCAATTAGATGGGCAAAGACTTTCCTCTTGGTATATATCAATAGAAAAAAAAACAGTAAGTTCAAGTATACAATAATTCATTTAAATGTCAATTGTAAGAATATATTTGTTTTATAAACCTGGTTTATTTTATTCTTTTTTTATTACTCCAAAATTCCTTTCTTATTGGAACTTGTCTTATTATCTTTTATTTTTTTTCCATTTTATATTTAAATTTTATTTTCCAACAAAAAATTTTAAGATCTCTTTTATTTATTATATTTATTTACATTGCATAATTGGAATTATTATTACCATACATCAAGATTGATAGAAAGGAAAGAATGTTACTGTTCATTCAACAGTGAAGGTTATGAACTAAAAATTCTTAACATCTACAATACAACACAATTAATTTTAATAAGCTAATGTGCAACAGTAAGGCAAAAAGACAAGATATGTGGTAAGCAGCTGTGGGACCTAAAGGTCATCACTAAACATGATTCTCATTTACACTTTTACTTTTAGTGTCAGGGTCTTGTTCTGGCAACATAAGCCCTTGAGACTTCTCAAGCCATCCTTCTGTATTGAGCTACCTTGCTCATTTAAAAGCCTTAGTGATTATGCTCTGTTATGATATTAATGGAAAGGTCAATGAATTCATGAAAATACTTTTTTTTCTCTTTTATGACATTTTGAACCTTTTCTCTTTTTACAATTTTCAGTGAGAAACTGATCATCTGGGTCATTTTGCATAATAAATGAATATATGCAGTCACCGTTTGTGATAATATCACTTTCCCCTGTCATGTACCGCATGTACAGAGCGAGGATCTCTGAATTGTTTGATATGGTCCATTTTCTTGTTTTAAATAACAACAAGAACTTTAATGGGGAAAGTAGAAAGAGAGAAAGTGTTTTTAATAAGACAAGCTACAATTTAGAAGATGAAAAGGTTAAAAATTACCTTCAAAATTTCACACTAAGTGCTGACATAGTGACTGCTAATGTACTTCTAAAGTGCTTTTAAATAGGGCTTTACATCAAAATTGTCTTTGTGTATGGTGTCCAAAAGACAATAGCCAGAGAAAGCTAGGGAAGCTTGAAGTTATAGAATAAAGGAATAAAGATATTACATAAGATAAAATATAAAATCATGAGAATACATAATTCCATTCCTGGCATGTATCCAATTTTACACATCATTATAAATGCTTATATTTTCCCATACGTGACACTCATGTTGAAAACAAAAGGATTTCAGTGTTTTTCTCATTGTGTGACTAGAGAAATATCTTTAATTCTGAGCCAGGACAAACTTTCTTTTATACATAGATCATATAAAACAGTGGAATCTCTTCTTCCCCATTTGCCCAATAGAGTATAAACTCATTTGAGGAAGGTAGTGGTATGGGTATCTTGTGATTTTTGTGTGGCTATTACTTATAATTTAAAATTGAGTTTATGGGTAAAAAGCAATTTTGAGGCCTTGGTCTGCACTTTGATTATAGGTTCTGCATTTCAATTTGAGTGTATAGATCCAAGAGCTAATTAGAATGTATTCTTCCAAGATTTAATAACATTAAGGGATAAATTCTAGCTAACACTTTAGTGGCCAATATTTATACATTCCAAAACTTGTTAGACACATTTTTATCATTTAATCAGCAAATGATTACATAGTATACTTTACCAGTATGTAATTCCATAGTTCTAGACACAGATAATCTTATTACTGTTTACAGCCTTAATTCACACTCTTTTTTTTTCAGATATACTTTTTATATGATACAGTTTTTTTTAAGTGTACAATTAAATGGTTATTAGTAAATTTACCAAGTTGTACAGCTATTCACATAAATCAGTTTTAGAGTATTTCCTTGCCCTATTGATTCACACTCTTTGGGTTCTCTGAAAACACTCAGGCAGGTTGATGTGTGCTGTAGCTTGGATGGTAGTCCCTTCAAATCTCATGTTGAAATTTGAACTCCAGTATTGAAGGTGGGGCCTAACGGGAGGTGTTTCCACCGTGGGTGCAGATCCCTAATGAATAGATTAATCCTCTCCTTGGGGTGGGAGTGAGTGAGTTCTTTCTCTACTAGTTCCCATGAGAGCTGGTTGTTAAAAAGAGTGTGGCTCCTCCTCCTCTCTTTCTCTTTCACTCCCTCTCTCTGTTTCTTCCTCTCTCACCACGTGATCTCTGCACATCCTTGTTCTGCTCTGCATTTCGCCATGAGTGGAAGCAGTTTGAGGCTTTTATCAGATGCCCAATTTTCCAGCCAGCAGAATTGTGAACTAAATAAACCTTTTTTTTTTTTTAAACAAATTACCCAGCCTTAGGTAGTCCTCTATAGTAACACTAATTGAACTAAGACGATGGAGTTCCCAAAACCAAACAGAATCAAATGTAAATCTACCCTGGAAGAGCCCAACACAGTCAGGCTTCAGATCACTCCCACATATTTAGCTCTGAAATGTATGAATATACAGTCAGCACACACACACACACCCCAAACTCACAACATACAACACACAACACACACACACACACACACACACACACAAAGTACCATGAGGAGTGAGAGCCCACAGAAGTAATAAAGCACAAGGCCAGGGGCTGAAGATTTGGAGAGATGACTCACAAACAAATAAATTAAAAAGAATGAAAAAGAAAATAAAAGTAAAATGCTCTAGGAATTAAAAATATGACAAAAGGATATTATGTTCAACTTTTTGATAATAGATTTTAAAACATTAATAAAGAAGCTAAATTGCTAGAAAGGAATAATTATAACTAAAACTACCTAGATAGATATAACATTTCTCCATAAGTTTTATTAAGTTAAAAAGATAAGTTACAAATTACCAAACAATATTTGTAATATGCATATACAGGAGACAATCAGTGTCTAAACCATATAAAAAATCTATAAGTAAAACAAAATAAACTTAAAATGAAAACAAATCAAAAGAGCTGATAGAAAAAACGTTCAAAATATTTAAAGGAATGCTTCAGAAAAGAGGAAATCCAAATTTTTTATGGTTATATTAAATTATTATAATTTACATTAATAACCAAGGAAATGCAAAATAAATACATAGTGAAAAACTATCTAATACATACAAGTCTGGCAAACATAAAAGCCTGACAAGATCAATGTTTGTGAAAGGAGAGGAAATGAAAACACTTATCAAAAGCTGCTTGTTGTACAGTTTGGCATAATCATTTTGAAAAATAATTTGGCTTGGTATTATCCAGTTTACACATATAAACATTTCACCCTAGTTATATAATATAGAGAAAATTATGCACATGCATGGAAGGAAAAAAGGATAAAAAGAAAACCAATTGAAACCACTAAATATCCATGAGCAAAAGAATGAATAATTACAGAATATTAATGATCCTACAAAACATTATTCTACAAATACAATTTAGAGTAGCAATGCAAGTAAATTAATTAAAGTTGTATGCAACAAAAGTTGGTGTATCTCATGATTATAATGTTGAGAGAGAGAAAGTTATAAAAAAATAGGACTTGGTTACATTTATATGATTTTTTTTTTAAGTAAGCAAAGTGATGTAAACGTGTAACAAAACTAAGAAAAGCAAGGAGATGAAATGTGAAGAGTTGGAAAAGAAGGTTTCCCGTGAAGGAAAGAAATAGGGTGAAAACAGAGGGAGCTTCAAAGAGAATAGTGTGTTTTGTTTTAACCGAGTAAATGCGTGAATGTTTCTTATACCTTGTTATCATCCAACTAAAATACACTTTTAAAACATGTTGTATCTACCGAAAAATGATAAACACAATGCTCATTTTTTATCTTATATGTTAAAAAAGTGACAGAAGTTATTTATTTTGATGTAAAACACATAATCTGTTGGTATAATCCACCTGCAGACAGTGCTGTTTGACAGGTGAAGCAGTCTCGCTGGTCACCACTTCCTTCAGCCCACTACACCTTGGTCTGCACTTTTACTATTTGTCCAAGTCTGATGAAAGAACAGTCACACACACAAGAAGTTACAAGAAGTGGATTAAACCAATATGTAAGTGCATCTTAAAAAGGATTAAACCAGTATGTAAGTGTGTCCTCTAATCCTTTGTAAACCAAGGCACTTACATATTTAATCAATTAATTCTAAAGTAACCATTGGTAAAATCATTTTAAGAAATACTGAATATTTCATTCAATTTTTGTAGATCTTTGGATTATATTTTGATAAAGGGGAAGTATGATCTTTAATAAATTGAAAATTATCTCCTTCCTTTCTGGCTTCTAAAATAAAGATATTTTAAAAGGCTCTCAGGAACATACTCACAGATACATTAAACAAATATAAAAGGAATTCATAGGAAATTTTGTTTCATTTTCTATGTTTTCAATTATTTCATTTCTTAACAAATGACAAGCTTTGAATCAAATATGGTTACTGTAACACCAACAAAGATTTTGCATAAAACAATGGTTATAATCTTTAAAAAATGTATGGCTTTCTGCATAACTTTAACTAAAAATGATACAGAAATAGGTCAAATATAATGGGAGAGGGGTACATGGGCAATGTTTGATTTCTTCCAGGTCAACTTGTATTTCAAAGAGAGAATACCTTTTGAATTACAACCACATCACAGCTATGCCTTAATAGAAAAAAATCTTGAGAGTAATATCATAATTGTGCTATAAGATAATAAAACATTAAAAGTCACCAACAGATATTTAAGATCTTCCTGAATTTACAATAAATACTAAATTTTATATCTGATACTCTATTCATTTTATTTCATCTGTCACATCTTTCAACACAAAAATCAATATGAGTTACAATCTACTACTTAGGCAAACATTTTTAGCAAATAAATAGAGAATATTATTACTGGCAGTTTACCTAATGAGATGCTGCTGCAAATGTGCAAGCTTGGCAAATGACTTGTAAAGTGTCATTGGAAATTAAAAGTAGCAACATTTCATGAAAAGTTGCAGCGACCAGATACTGAAAATGTCTTTACCCAATTCAAATTCCTAAACCTTTGCCTATTTGACAAGATGATATAAATACATAGTCCAAAAATAAGTACAAATTATGCTATAACATCTGATTTTTTCCAAGACAAAATTTGGGAGAACAATAAAATGGAATAATCTTTATGTGATTCTGAGTCTGCTATGTAAGTTGCTATGGCTTATTTTTATAAAAAGCACAAATTAAGTCTTTATTGTATACCTTTCTATTCTACCTAGGCAGTAAAATAAAAGTGATAGGTAGGCTTAGTTTTGATTTTCTAGTGAAAGTGTATAGGACTACTGTAAGAATATTAGGTAGATTAACATGAGTTATTCCCTTCAGTTTGAGCTTCAAATCATTATAATTATTTCATTTATATTCGTCAGTTTATTCTTCTGTAACTAAAAGGGAAAATTTTTAGTTAACCCTTCTTTGACAATTATATATTGAAATGATTTAAAAGACCTCAGTGATGAAAAATTATACCCTTATAATCAAGAAGTATTTATGACTGTTAATAATCCAAATATTTAAAAGGCCTGAGAGAAATTCCTTTGAGTATTAGCATCTTTATTTGTTTCATGTAAAATGTCATACTTCAAACCTTACCTGCATTTTGATAAATTTATTTCCCTGGATTTTAGAGCAATTAGAGAAGCTAATAGCAAGGTTGGTAGCTATTAAAAGAATGGCAATTTAAGTAATCTTATGGTCTGATATCTGTGGATATTATTTGCAGGCTAACATAATGGAAACTATTTGTATTCACTCAATGCAATAGTTAAATTAAAAGAGATTTCATTAAATAAATAGTAAGGGGAATCTGAATCCACAGATTTAAGTTTAGGATATGAACACTAATAAAAGAAACATCTAATTAAATATATATACAATAGTATATTTTAAAAATCATAAACCACATGTCAACATTTAACCAACTATATAAATAAATTAGTGTTTCAAAACTTTGAAGGCTGAGGATGAGAATGGTTTATTTACATCACATCTGTATATCACTCTATTTTCACCTAGCTCAGCACTCATTTCATTAGATACAAAGCACGAAGATGTCTCCTTTCTTTTTGTATGTTATAATTGTAGAGATATTTTTTGCATGTTTAAGTTTTTAGAAACTTTTAAGTTGTAATATATCATTTTGTATTCCTTGCCAGATTTTTATTTTCTGTAGGGATTTTATGTGTTCTTCATATATAACAGGGTTTCTGTTTATTCAACCATTAGACAATTGCTCCAGCAGATCTTGGGGCTTTTTAGACATTTAAGTGACTATTGAAACTGGAAACTTGAGTAAGTCTGATAACTAAAGATTTTACAACAGCTTAACAAATATAAGGTTTAAAATTTTTAGTATCAAAGTATTTTCTTTGCCTTTTTCAATTTTTGTATGATTATTTATGAATGTGAATATTTATCTTGCAAGGCCCCCTCCAACTATGCCCTACCCTTCTTGCTTTATGCCAGACCAAACCTGAGCTCTTCTTGCGGAATCACTTTACTGTTTATTACATGAGTGAAAAACTTTTTCTTATTTATTGATACCTATGTGCCATTTATTTCCACATCTAATAAGTTCCTTAGGCAGGGTGCAACTCCCCAGCCTCAGCGAGGAATGCTAATGCCCAGTTTAAACAATGTTCTCTTTTATCTCTCTCTCTTTTTTATTTATTTCTCTTTAATAGTCTACTACTGCTCCTTATGACAATCCATTTATTATTTTTCTTTGGAATTTTATATACAATGCAAGATTATATACTCCAGAATAAAAACTTAGGACCCAAGAATATGAGGAAATGCTAATAAATAGTAGTTTAAAATGTTTTTATACTGTTCTATTGAAGTAATTTCCCACTTTTTATTTAAAGTTCAGTTTTTAAAGTATTCAAGTATTCATCAAAAGATAATTCACAGATTTGTATTTTTATTACAATAGAGTACACTTTTTGATATTTTATTGTCAAATCTATATGTTTTAATTTATTCAATACAACAAAGAGTACAGTAGGTATTGATATTAGTACCATTTTACAGATAAATAAATTGAGGTATCATATACGGCCAGCTATTAAGGACAGACTTGGAATTTCAGCCTACATAATCTAAAATCTATACTCTTTAATTGCAACTGGATTAAAAAATGATAGGAACCCCGTGTTTGGCATTAATATACACCATATTCTTACCTGCTTTTGATAGGTTCTCAAAAATACTATCAAACCAGTGTGATAACTAGTGTAATGTACATAGAAAAATGATAAGCTACAAGTAGCAAGAGCCAATGTGTCCCTTGAAAAAAAATAAAGAAACATAAAGGTCAACATTTTTGTTAAAAAGGGTGAACAACAAAAAGAGCAAGGAAAACATTTTATAAAAACTCATTTTTTCCTACGTGTTAATGAGATTTTACTATGTGATGGGAGTATAGTCCATTTGCCTCATTCATTTCGAGGGACTAAATCACAGAACCAAATTACAATAAACACATCAAGTCCAAATTTAAGAGATTAAAATCTGAAAATGTATAGTTTTTCTGCTCTTTCTAGGTGTCTATAATTAAATGCCCTGGATTTTCAGAAATGATATTTACAGTTGTCAAAAATGTAGTTAAATTTTAATAAAGCCCCTATTTCTCAGATTAAAAAAATAAAATATTTCTCCATTATTTGGCCTCCAGTAACTTCTGCAAGACATGATGTGTAGTTAATGCCCTTTCATCTCTATAAATAATGACAATATTTTGTAGTTTCATTTATCAAAGACAAAATCTTGACCACAAATTTTAGAAATGTCAAGTGGCAAGTGGCGTGTAGTTTTGATGATGAATGGAATAATTTCTCCATGACTACAAATTGAAATGAAAGCTGATAAAATAGTAAAGCATTAGGCTTTAAATATATTTGAGAGATCAGTTTATGGATAATAAAGTTGAAATTCAAATAATTTAAGTGGTGCGTGTTAAATCACGCAGATGGTGATTGTCAGAATAAGTACAACACTGGTCTCTAGTCTAGGTATTAAGGCAGGCATCCAATATTGATGGCCCAAAGGCGAAGTGTCAGGGTCTGTGCTCACAATCGGTGGTATGATATGATGAGACAATCTATCTTCCTTTGCACTATACAATGCTTTTGGCAGATTCAGATGGTTCGCCGTAGAAATAATTATCAGTTGGATGGAATATTTATACTATGAAGACAAAGTAACAGAATGACTGGTTTAAAAATAATAGTAATAAGATACTGTGGCAGTCCATAGACCCAGATTCTGTCTCCAAGTTTTGTTAAAAAATCTTGATCCTCTACTGATTTGTGCTGATGATCCTGTCATACCACTTGAAACATTATAATCAGGGAGGGGCCGAGTTAGCACAGGTAAAGAAGATAAAATAGTGAAGTTGCATTCCACATTGTTCACCACTTCAAATGTCGCACATTTGTCCCTCTACCTGGTTGTGCAAAGTCTCAATATGTCAGATTGTGTGGTTTTCTAAGGGAAGGAGGCAACCATCTCTTGTTTCTTTCATCTTCAAAAATGTTAAAATTTCCATCAATGTCAAGTCACTGTACATAACGGTACATATGTAATTTTCATTATAAATGTTAATTAATTAGAAAGATGCTCAATATCAAACAGAGAAAATCAAAAGGAGTTAATAGTCTTTTGTTAATTGTTGGAGAGACCTGCAAGAATAATTACCTTCAGCAGAGCCCTTTATATTTGCAAATGGGAAGATTTAATATAAAAGCATTAGGCAATTGAACATTTTCTTAAAAAAACTTATATTCTGTCTACAAGGTACAATTGACTTAAAATCTGTTTTTATATGAAGAGGTGAAAAGATATAGTGGCAAAAATATATAAGGATCCAGGACATCTGGGTATCAGTCCCTACTCATTTAATTGAGTAAATGTGGGGTAATGATTATCACCTCTTTACTGCTATGTTTTCTCCCCTGTAAAAGCAAAGATATTTGGAAACGTGCATAACCCTTATTTTAATTCAATCTCTTTCTTTCTATATTTTGTCAAAAATAGTACCCATACTCTTTTTCCAGAATATTCATTTATCATGTATTTTTAAATTCTAAATTATGCAATTGCACACTCTTCAAAATTAAGAAGCAAATTGATTTTGCATGACTACCAATGAGAGGAGCAAAAGCTCTACTCTTTCTGGTAGGTGTAGCAAAACAAGCAGGTAAAAAACTATAAATAAATAACCATTTGGTGTTTACTGCAAGTTGGATTTAACTATCTTGACATGATTTAGTTGCCAATAACTCGGCACTAAGGAGACTTACTGGGTTCCAAAGCTCAAAATGTTTCCATAGACTGCCCATCTGTTGCTTAATTTTAACGATGCCTATGTATTTAAGTAGATAATAATAAGCCTGTGTGCTGAAAATGAGAGCAGGTCTTATATTTTCAGTTTTACCAAAATAAGTTTAAAGTTAGTAGAATATAGACTATATAAGAAACTATGTTGATATTTGTTTGTCCTTAGTCATTCATTGTCATATAACAACTTCTTTAAAAATAAACCAATAGATTAAAATAGCAGTTTAATTTTATTTAAAAATCTGAAATTCAAATAGTAATTTAAAGCAAAATATATATTTCTTTAAATTTTGTGCAGAAAATTAATGTTCCCTCTGTACATCACAGAAGTCATGCATTTATGAAGCCTGCATGTATCAGCAGTAAACCATAGCAACTACATACATCTGAAACACTGAAATAGTATGAATAGAAATGTCAATCATCTTAAATGCTTGGAAGAAAGAAATAACTGTGTTCAAAATTTTCTCATAAAAAAACTTTAATTTTGATTTGCTTATTGATTTGCATTCCAGATAGATTGTTTGAACATGGGCTGAAAGTAAAGCAAGTCAGCTGGGCAGCTGCTAAGGCTACCCCAACTAAGAAATAATTGAAATAAATATGTCAGTTAACTCAGCTTTCCACACAGGTTGAACTGTGATGTGGAAATGGTTCCTACTCCCAAATAATATACCATTACTTTGAGTGAGACAGGGCTAGGGAAGCACCAAACAGCCATGAAATGGCTACACCATGGAAATGTTGAAAGTTATTTGAAGAACATATAATATGAAGGAGATAATACAAATTATTATCAGTGTGTGTGTAGTTTATGGATTAGGGTCTATAAAATTCATCCTAAAATTTTTCATATAAAAATCAAATGGGTACCCTGTTGTGTTGTCCGATGTTAGATCTTGTTCACTCTATCTATATTTTTACACACATTAACCTTCCCCACTTAGCCCCCCTCCCTGCTACCATTCCCTGCCTATGGTAACCATACCTGAGATCAATTGTTTTCATTTTTAGCCTCCATATTAGAGTGAGAATATGCAAAATTTGTCTTTCTGTACTTGGCTTATTTATTTCACTTAATGCTATAATTAACAATAAGCTATTGTATATTTTAAAATAATTAAAAGGGTGAAATTGGAATGTTCCTAACACACAAAAATGACAAATGCTTGAGGTGATGGATACCCCAATTACCCAGATTTGATTATTGCACATTGTAAGCCTGTATCAAAACATCACCTGCACCCTATAAATACATGCAACTGTTATAATGAAAAATTTAAACAAATAAAATAGGTAATAAACAATGCTTTTTAGAATTTAAATAACTATGATATTTATTAACTTATATGTTGGAAATTGTCTCAAGTAGTAATCTTATTAAGAGATTTAAAGAGACAATTAAAATTCAACCCATTTTCTCTTTTAGACAAATTATGTAATTTCTCATTATGTTTGTGTTTAGATTATCTAGAGTTTAGAGAGTAGAATTTACATAATAAAAGAAATAAATTTGAATACAAGTCATTACATTGTTTAAAGCCATTAGTGTGTGTATTTAAGTTTTTACACACACATGTATACACACAACTGGAAACTTACTGACCCAACTGAGTTCCTATTTAATAAACGATGACTAACATAATTTGGTTGCTTGTATAGATTACTGATAGGACTAGATTTTTCATGCAGGGAGATATGAAGCAAGAAAAAATAAGAAATTTCAATAGGAAAAGGAATTTAGGGAATAGGCATGATTTCTCTGCATATCTTGGCTAGAAGGAAAGGAAAATGAATACTGAGTTTTAGAAAGTGTATGCTTTGGAAAAGATAGAATTTTGAGAAAGTCCTTTTAAAGAAAGTAAAAGCACTGAACAAATATGTATGGAAATACAAAGCCTGGAGCCAATCACAACTCTAAATGACAATATTGAGAGAGCATGCTCAGGAAAATGCTAAATTAAACAGGAGGAAGTAAAAGTAAATGAACTAGATTACTTGTTTCAGCTTCAAAATGTTAAGAATTTGAAATGCATAACTCTGATACTTACAAACAGGAAAAAGCTGAACAAAATGAAAAAAAAATTGACTTATTTAGATCCTTTAGAAAACAGAGCTACGGGAAAAATGACTATTCTGAAATCTGGAGAGGCAAGTGTATCCAGAGACATAGATCCTACTAAATACCTGTTAGAATGGCTAACATCCAAAGTCTGACGTTACCGAGTGCTAATGAGGATATGGAGCAACAAGAACGCTCTTTCGTTGCTGGTAGGAATGTAAAATTGTACAGCCACATTCGAAGACAATTTGACACTCTATTACAAAGTTAAATATAGTCTTATTATACAATCCCAGCAAACATGCTCCTGTCTACCCAAATCACTTGAAAACTTATGTCCACACACAAATTTAAAAAACTGCATGGGAATATTTATCACAGCTTCATTCATAATTGCCCAAAACATAAGCAATCTAGATGTCCTTCAATAGGTAAATGAATAAACAAACTGTTATATACCTACCCTGTGGAATAATATAAAATATCATTCAGTGATAAAACATATAAAGTTATGATTAAATTCACACAAAAACATAAATTAATTCACAGTGTATTAAGCCACACAAAAACATAAATGAATCTTTAGTATATTGCTAAGCAAAATAAGCTAGCCTGAAAAAGATATACTTAGTAAGATTCTATTTTTATGACATTCTGTAAAAGACAAGACTATATAATCAGTAAACAGATCAGTGGTTGACAAGGGTCTGTGTGGGAGATAGGTTTGTGTGGGAGAAAATTAAACACAGAGAATTTTTTAGAGTACTGAAACTCTTCTGTATGCTGCTGTAATGGTGGATGCATGACATTATGCCTTTGTTAAAAACCCATGGAATTTTACAGCACAAAGAGTGAGCTTTGATATGTACAAATTTTGAAAATTTATTTAGAAGTTCATGGGATCCCAAAATTGAATAATGAGAAAATAATGTCTATTACAAAGAAACCGCATTGCAAATCTATGGAATAGCCTTACTGATGAAGGTGGGTGAAAAGTTGCTGACCTAAGTAATCCTGGAAATTGTTAAACTTGTATCCCATAGGCATACAGGGATAACAATTCTGACACCATTATATATGGATATTGGAATTGAAAAAATAAGTAAAGGGATGGCAGTTGGTGACGGTTAATATGTCACTGCTGGATGGGGAGATAGGCAAAAGGAGCAGGCCAGAATGACCCATGTGGTGACGGATCAGAGTTGGACATATGAGTACGAGCCCATGTTCAGTTTAACATAGATACAAATGATTGCACATAGAAATATTTAGGTATTGTTATCTAATTATGATTATAATTTAAAATTATAATATTTTATATAATATAATATTTAAATAGTAATTAATATTTACCCATATTAGTATATACATATATATTCTCTTGCTCAGTCAGCTGAGAGGGCCTATGGATATAATACCCCAGTAGTACTAAGCACATCTAGCACCCAGATGTGGCTTTTAAAAATCCTTCTCCAATAAAATGAGCCAGAGCTCCTTGGAGAAATGGCTGATTCTAGGTCTGGGGCAGAAAATATACAAGTTGAGCCTAGAGCACCTTGTTAGACCAGAAAGTAAGAAAATGCTAAACACACACACACACACACACACACACACACACACACACACGCATGATAATGGGGATGTGTCAAAGAGATATAGGACTCAACTAACAGAGCTCCCAAGGCCCCAAACTGGAAAAATTTGAGCAACAAAAGGAACAAAGTGGTATTGGATTATAACCAAAAGTATAAAATAAATATCCATGAGGCCATAGTGATAATAATTAAATGATTGAATAAATCAATCAATGGGGAAGAATACACACATCTCCCATACAGAAGAATGACAAATAATTTGTGTTGCTACTCTGCTTTAAGTGGGTAGAGCATAATTTACCACTACTAAAGGTGGTCATTGTAAAGGTAACTTTACAATGAAGAAACCTTACAAACACTATCTCAGCCAAGTGATAAGGGTCAATATACATAGTGTATGCACCGTTGAACGCTGTGATAAAAATGGCACTTTAAGCCTGTGATCTTTTTCCTCAAAACACATAACTCAACCCTAGTTATGAGAAACACATCAGACAAAATGAAGTTGGGGGACATTTTACAAAATATCTGATCAGTATTCCTCAAAACCGTCAGTCATCAAAAACAAGGAAAGTCTGAGAAACTGTGATAGCTAAGAGTAGCCTAAGGAAACATGACTAAATACAATGTGGTAATCTGGATGGACTCCTAGATCAAAAATAAAAAGAATATTAGCTAAAAACTACAGAAATCCAAATAAAGTATGAACTTTAGTTAATAATAATGTAGTGATATTGGTTCACTAATTATGATAAATATGTCACATTAATATAAGATACTATGTATATTAATGCACATGGGGACATTGTATTATCTTTGATTTTATTCTGTAAATCTAAAGCTATTCAAAATGAAAAACCTATGAAGAAAAAACAACTAGCCACCCAACAAAAAATACAAAATGAACTTTGATATCAGATAGACCTGGGTTGTATCTCTTAATCCAAGCTTTATTTTCTTCACTTGGAAATACGAATAAGGATTTACTATTACAATCATTTTTAAGTTTCTTGTATATATAATATCTATATATATTAGTTACAGTTGCCTTTTTTATTTTTATTTTTAAATGTAACTGCAATTAATAAAATATAAAACACTCATGAAAATTGATACATGAACTACTTAACTTACATTACTTTCTCTTCCTACAAATTAAGTTCATGAATTTGGCAGTGCATTCATATTGGTAGCTATACCCTTAAAAGTAGGTGAACACCCATGAAAGACACAACATATTCATAAGTGCATTAGTATGCTTTAATCTTCTAAATATCTTTAAGAACTTAAAATCATAAACTTCTATTCTTATTAAGCAAAGTTCTATGGAAAACAACTGATGGAAAATATTCTAGAATGTGGAACAGAAAAGACTAATGCTTCAGCAGATGGGAAGCCAGCAAAAGAAAAAATATCACCAATTTCACATTTTTATAATAGAGTAGTACATGGGAGTAGTTTTAAAATGTAGGAACTCAATGGCAACTGCACTATTGCTATTTCATTCCTTAAACAATAACATTAAATAGCACACAAGTTTTCAGAAAAGTACTAAAAGTTTGGATGCACTCTATTGTAATTTGAGTTGAAATTTATATTCACTGTTAAAGGTACTATCATTTTGGTCTCCATTAATTTCACCCAAGTACTTCTCCTAGTGCATTCCCTATTTCACTGAAAGATTATACCACCCAACAAAGTGCCCAAGCTATAAAACTTGTCTTCAGACTTCCCATTTCATCTTCCTCATCCACCATATCCAATGCTATAACAGATGTTTTCAGTTCTCCTTTCTATACATTTTCCAAAGCTACACTATACCAAATGACAGTCAATACCTACCTGTGGTTGTTGAGGACCTGAAATGTGGCCAGTGCAACTAAAGATTGAATTTTAAATTTTGTACGTTTCCTTAATTTAAATTTAAAAGTTTAAATTGGTAGCCATTTCAGCTATTGGAAAACATTGGAATATATTTGGGACAACTACAGTAAGTAAATATACTTTGTAAAATGTAAATTCTATGAAATCTGTATATTGACAAAGCATTTACAAAAATTTAGTATTTGAAGTGAGATATGAATTTTGGATACTTTGTGATAAAATTATGTGAAAAATATGTTTTATGTTGATTAAATATGACATGATTATATTTTATGTTAAATATAATGTTATTATTAAAATTAATTTCACTTGTTTCTTTTCCCTTTTTTATTGTAGCTACCAGAAAATGCACAATTACCTAAAGAAGTACCATCAGATTTCTATTCGATAGCACTGCTCTAAATTATTCATTTAACTCCACTAGTTTCAATTCCCTGATCCAGAACATCATCAGATTTCCACTCTGGTCTCATAAGTTTTCTTTGCCTCCAATGCTGACTGCCCCACATCAATGTATTCTTCCCCCTACCTCTCTACATGCCCCCTTCGTAAAGTTGAGATACTCAAACTCTATGCTATGGAACCCTCATTATTCTGCACAAGTTTCCGATATTGAGTTACTTTATACAGTGATCTTTCCAACATACAAACTCACATCACACTATTGATTTATATCTGAATTCTACAACCTGATATGTTTCTCATAATCTCACCTCTGTTTACCTCACCAGTCTCATTTCTAACCCCTGCCTCCAAAGCACAGTCTATGCTCCAACCAAATTGACCTACTTGGCTTCATCACATGTTTTATGCTTTTTATTGCATCTGAATCTTTTCCCTTTCTATTATTCCTTATATGCTGTTCACAATTTTTAACACCCAGTGTCAAAGCAACGACTGGCATAAGGCCGCCAAGAAAAAAAAATTGAGTAAACAAATGAATGAATACATAAATAGACTATTAGAAACAAACTGCTCTAGAAACTTAGTTAATATATAAATATATTTCCTGTAATAAAAGACAGGTAATCCTTAAGCCATTATTGTTTGCAAAGAATATTAAACATCCTTAAAATAACCAATTATGATTCTAAGCAGTTTCACTGATGTCAAACTGCTGTTCTCTTCCAAGATATTTTAACTGTAAAATTTCTATTGTTACTTTATAAAGTACTCATAGCATAACCTGGAAAATCTTCAAACTATCTTAGCAGTTTGCTTTCGAATCTAGGAATGAAACAAAAATTGATTTCAGAGCAAATTAGCAGTTTTTTCTCATCTATTCTCATCAAAGAAAGTGTGGGAGGATTGCAGGCCCTTTGAGAGCATATATTATAGTTCTTTATGCAAAAGTAAAGGTAAAAATGAATCCAGGAACAATTAATATGTGAAGTTAGTATTCTATAAAACAATATTACCATTTCTATATGTAAGCTTTTTTAAAAAAAGTAGAGGCACATTAAAAATTAAAATGTGCTTCACATACATTATTAGATTTTTTTGTTATTATATCACTGACATAATTCAGGTTTTTATAATCTATTCCTGGGAATACGAGTGATTTTCCCTAATTTTCTAGGGTCATCAGAGTCTTAGAGGTAATAAAAGATAAGAGGTAGCATTAAAGGGGTTAATTATGCTGCAGGTGAGAATATCAAGATTAAAAGTCAATGAATATAGAAGCTGTTAAGATCAAAACAGCTTCAAGAGACTCTTTCCTAAGAATCTTAGTACTCCACTTGCTAAACAATGTAGAATAATATAATTGCAAAATAACAGAATTGAGAATCATATTTCTGGTTACCTAGCACAATTTCCAGCCTAATGTAATAGCCTCTCTACAATGACAGAAAATCGTATTTATGTGCTATTGAATTTTTTTCAGTGATGTCACTTCCTGCATAAAAATCAGACAACTCTCTTTAGGACAATTTTAACAGTTGGAAATTAGACATGGTTCTAATAAAACTAAACCTAATAAATCTAATCTCATGATAGTTTTTTGAAAAAAATAATTTGAAAATATTTAGACCACTCTATACACAAAATCTATTTCCAGTCTAAAGTTACCTACTTCTCTCTAGGATTTTTCAAAATGCATGGTTTTCAGAGTCTTCATAATGTTGGAAGTTGCTTTCTGAGTACACTTCGGTTTTGCCATCATTACTGAATGTAGAATACAAATGTCTACTCATTCTGGATACTAGTGGACACTTATGTTTCTGATATAAATGCTATAAATCTGTTAATATAAGATTTGATTTTAATTTACTATAACTAATATTTAATTAATACCATTCTGTACCTAATATTGCCCTATATTTTAAAAGAAACATAAGGAGTCAAAAAATAAATAATAATAATAATAATAAAAACAACTTAAATACTTTGAGGCTTTAGCTACTATTCCTCCAGTAGTATTGTAAAACATGCTGGCCTTTGGCACCTGAACTGCAATTAAAATATATAATTTAAAACATATTTTATATTTTGCATAAAACTTTGTGTACTTACTTGTCATTCAGTGAACTTTCAGACTGGGTTTATTGTGCTGATGTACACTCAAAACTTGAACCCACCTTCTCATGTTAGCAAGTATTTGATTGCTTTAAGTCTTCTGTGTGTTGCTTAAGTGTACCTTGCACATTCATTTTAGCTATATTTTCATTGGTTTAAAACTATATTAACATTACAATTTTGATAAAGGTATTAAATAGAAAATGGATAATTATAAAATCCAGTGGCATATTTCCTAAGACTGAGAATGAATTAACATCCTTTAGGTATATAGCCATCTGCTATCTTGCTTGAATGTATATATATTATTTTATCACTTACTTAATTTAAGTTTCTATGATTTGGTTTGGCGATATTCCTTCCAGCTTTCCTAGGTTACTCATGGTCTTAAAAATAATAAGCTACATGACCTAGTGTTAGAGTAAAGGGGGTAATTATAATGAATAAGACTGTGTGTGTGTCTGTGCGTGCGTGTGTGTGTGTGTGTGTGTATAGCTGTGCTCCCAGGTTTTCAGTCTAATAACCACAAAGAAAAAGCGGTCTATTGGGACTGTTATTCTAAATGAAAATCTGCTCATTTCTAGTAATGTTGATAATCCTTCTATTTAATAATGCAGTTTAGAATTTTTTCAGTCTCTCAACAAATCTTCTATATGATATGCTTCCTCAAATATGATTGAAAATTGTTATAAAATTTATCATCATTTAATAAACTAAGCTTCTGCTATGGATAAGACATTATACAAGACATGCCCATTCAGGACTTTGGCATGGAATTTATTTTAGCCTGGAAACTTAAAAGTAGTTTAATTAAGCTAAACTCTTTGTTGTCTTTTTACATACCATGAATTTAAAATTCAGGATACTTGCTTTTTATGTTTTCCTATTATGCTTTGTGTTTCTCAGTTCCACTGGGCTTTAATCTCTTTGAAGGAAGGAACTGGCATATGTAGTATCTCAACACTTATTTCTCATACCATCATCGACACTGAAGTATTCGTACTCCTTCTCCATGTGCAGGTGTTTATGTATATTTTTAATGCTCTTCCTTATTATTTCTCTTCAGTGCTGTTTATTGGCTCTATTCACCTTGTTGTATACTAAACAAGGCCTCACAGGAAACAGAGAGCTAGTGATAAAGTTATAGATTCAAGTTAAATTATATTTTTATTTCTATTTTCAAGATTCAAATATGTATACATTAGTTAAAATATATGGAGATACAAATGCTTTTGATTACATGGTACACTTTTGTAATGCTTGAGTCAGAATTATAAGTGTGCCCATCACCCAGAGAGTGTCCATTTGTGGTGGTCTCATAAGATTATAATATTGTATTTTCATTGTACCTTTTCTTAGTTTAGATATATTTAGATACACATATATTTACTATGGTGTTAAAATTGCCTACCGTATTCAGTACCATAATATGTCACACAGGTTTGTAGCCTAGGAGCAATAGGCTTTACCATCTAGGTTTGTGTAAGTACACTAGGATATTCACACACCGAAACTGCCTAATGATGCATTTCTCAGAACATATATATCCTGGTCATTAAGTGACTCATGACTACATATATATTTTTTTTTTCTAGGACTTAAATCCACAAATTAAAATGCTCATTGAAGAAGGGAGGCAAAGTACACATGACTCTGAACCACAGGTCTTAGGCAAATGCTGATTTTTCTAAATAAAATATGTCCCATTATGATCTTGTGTGTTGTTTAATCTCATTTTCATAGGAAATTGTTTTATTCTAAAGTAATAAGTACCTGTACATAATGCTCAGAAAAAAACAAACACTGTAATTCAATGCTACTATTATTCATTTGAAATTGTGTGAAGCAACATCTTGTATCTGTAAGGAAAAAAGGAGATCATATTAATTAATAAAAGAAAAGAGAAAGACAAAGTAAAATAGTATTGATATGATTAATACAATTTTTAAAAAAATTATTTTTCTCTTAGTCAAAATGTAAAATAATAATAATAATAATAATTGAAGAGAATTCATGAGGTCGCCAAAGCATAGTGTAACTGGCAGGTATTTTTAGTCTTTCCCAGTGATTCCCGTTAGCTGCCTCTGAAACCAGCCTAAATAATAGATTAAGTCAAAACAAATACTTGCTCTGCATGAGCAACTTTGCTATAATGTTTATCACTCCCAGTTCAATCAGAATGAAGCCTTTACTCCCTCTATATAAAAAAATGTAGAGTCTCCACTGAATGGAGTAAAATTGCAAAGTAGCAACTTCAGTCTTTGGAAAGACTACCAGCTTAATGTTCTTAACAGAGCACTTCACTGGAGGGGAATCTCCTGTCATATCAAGGCAGCTGTGGTGTAATAATCTGAGATTCAGACTAACAAACAAAACATGATGTTTACATAATTCAGCAATTAGCTGATTGCAAAGGCAATGTGACAAAATGGCAAGTCATGGACATTGGTATCAGACAGATCTGGGCATGGTATCTGATTCTGCAACATGCTAGATTGTGAAATGGGACAATATCTTTAAATTCTTTGAGCTTCACTTTTTCATATCTACTGTAGTTTACTAGAGCTGTCATAACAAATACCATAGACTAGGTGGCTTAAAAAAACAGAAATTTATTTTCTCATAGTTCTGAAGGCTAGAAGTTCATGATCGAGGCCCCAGCCCTTTCTGTTCCTCATTAGGGCTCTCTTCCTGGCGTGCATCTATACCTTCTTGGTGGGTCCTCACACAGCCTTTTCTCTGTGATGCTGAGAGAATAAAAGAGCTCTGGTCTCTCTCCCTCTTCTTTTTTTTTTTTTTTTTTGAGACAGAGTCTCACTCTATTGCCCGGGCTAGAGTGCCATGGCGTCAACCTAGCTCACAGCAACCTCAAACTCCTAGGCTCAGGCAATCCTCCTGCCTCAGCCTCATGAGTAGCTGGGACTACAGGCATGTGCCACCATGCCCGGCTAATTTTTTTTCTATATGTATTTTTAGTTGGCCAATTAATTTCTTTTGTATTTTTTAGTAGAGACGGGGGTCTCGCTCTTGCTCAGGCTAGTTTCGAACTCCTGACCTTGAGCTATCCGCCTGCCTCAGCCTCCCAAAGTGCTAGGATTACAGGCGTGAGCCACCGCGCCTGGCCTCTCCTTCTTCTTATAAGAACCAATTAGGGCTCTGCCCCTTAGGATCTCATTTAACTTTAATTACCTCCTTATTGGCCCTATCTCCAATTCCATTGAAAGTTTGGACTTCAATATACAAATATGGGTGAGTGGATGGGAACAAAATTTAGTCCTTACAGTATATTAAAATAAATAAAAGTGACCCAGTGTTCCCATTTACCTACTGATAACTGTCCTCACCAAACTTTCCTCAGGCTTCTCTCTTTCCCTCAGGCTTCTGAACTCTGCTCCTCCCAAAGCCTGATCAAGTACAAGAAAATAAAGCCTGCCCTCCTTATCAGCCTCTCCTAGGAATCAGCTGACCACGACATCACCCTTTTCCTATCAGAACCTACTGGTCATTTCCAGCTTCCCCAGCAAAGATTCTGCTTGCCCTCTTTTACTCTATAAAGGAAAAACCTTTTTCTGCTTGATTTGAGATGGTCTCAGATTTCTGAAATTGGAGCATTCTCCCTATTACAATATTCTGTCTTTCGAATTAAAATCTCTCCCTAGCAAAGTCCAGATTTGTTTAACTTTGAAGTTAAAAATGCCTATGTCATTGACTTATTTTGAAGGTTTCCAAACCGTCTGGTATAGTGCATATTACATAGCAGGCGAATAGTTGTGTTTCCTAGATATTTGGCTAACTTATTCTACCCAAGTACTTTGTCCATTAAATAATAATTTGAAATAGATGTATAAATGTTGCACCATCTATAATATTCTCTGAAACAACAGGCAGGGCTTGAAATTTTGTATTTTGAGAGAGCACATTTTAAAGACTTCATGGAAAATTATCATACTTAAATTTGTAGTTATATTCTAGTATATTGAGTCAAGTAACATCAAAATATCTTAGGGCAACAAATATACTTAGGGAATTTAAATGTATGATTGCATTACTTTGACTTGTAAGGCATGTCAAAAAAGTTTTTACCATATGTACAATAATGAATATGAAATGAATGAATAATATGTTCCCAAAGTGTCACTACACTGATTTTTTTTTTTTTTTTTTTTTGTCACTGGCAAAGCTCCTGCTTTATCTTAGGAGAACTTGCTATACATCAGTAGGAGGGAGGAGATAATGAATCCATGTTTAAGAAATGCTCACTACTGATGTGCTCTCTGTTTGATACGCTAATTATACCACATCATTTACCTTGGAAACAACCCTTTGGGGTAGGTGTTATTATCTCCATTTACACATGCAGAAATTAAGGATCAGAGAAGTCAAGTTCCTTGCTCAGGGTCACGAAGCTATTAAAAAAGAGAGTTAGGATTTAATCAGAGTTCTATTTATATGTCCCATAAAATGTTATCTTGTTACTGTAATAACCTATCTTCCTATGAAGGCATAATTTATATAATCTAAACACAAACACACACAAATGAACAGGTTTTTGCTTTAGGAAATGAGGAAGTGAGATGGGAAAACAAAGATTTCAAGAGATAGAAAACTTTACCATTGTGTCATGATTATAATCATATGAAAGGTAGTTTTACATAGTTTAAAACAATTATTACATTATATTAGGACAAATAATTATAAATTAAAGTTAAAAAGCTGAAAGAGCCTCTTTAAAAGTATTCAAGATGTCGGTTCTATGAATAATTTCATACAAGTCCAGTGTGTTAGTTTTTAAAGTTAAGATGTATGAAATTGAAATTGACGTTAACACAATCAAAACTATTTGGGTAATTATACCAAAGGTTTTTAGTTGTTATGTTGAATGTGAAACCTTCAATATTAAAAAATAAAAACAGATTCAAGCTTATTTCAGATAAGAGGGGTACAAAATCTTCTAGCAAGAAAGTAGTCACAAATTATAAAAATTAAAATATAAAGTAAGTTTTTACAAGAAAAATAATACTTAGAGCATTTAAATATCAATCTGATATTTTTATAATTATTCATTTAATGTTGTCAAATGGAAAGGGTTCTGTTCTTTTGTTAATTGACTAATGGATTAATGAATTAATTTTTGATATACAGCTCTTCATAATAATATGTTTTTCTTGACACATAAGTTAAAGTTATATATTTTGCACAAGTTCTCCTTATTTACAGAGGAGTATGGCTTAGTATAAGTGTTTTCAGTTTATTCAGTGCCTCCCATATGATTACATTTTTACTCCTTAAACCTATCAGACTTCATTAAAAAGTCAATCATTTTAATTTCTTCAGAATATATACAAATATAATTATTTTATCCATGTAGAAGTTACCAGATTCAAAATGGTGTCACTTGTGTCAAACTGGCAAAATGAAGCCAGGGAAGGTCATGAAGAGAGAATAACAGAAACTAACACAAGAAGTTTTTCCAAACCACAGCTTGCTACATGGGTCCCACAAGGACAGCTAGCCACTCTGACAAGGATACTTGCCTGATGCACTGTGTCCCAAACACACTCCAACGAAAAACAGGCTGCTGCTGCTTTAAAATTATAAATTTGACCTAACAATTGCCACTGCTCACCAGTCTAGAGCCTGCAAGCTCCTCAAAGAAATCAGCTGGCACCAATGAACTTATTTCAAAACAACTTAGGTAACTTTTCTCTTTCCCAATAACACTCCCTTTTCCTTTGTTCTTTGGACATACCTGAGGCCATTCTGACCTGTGCATGTTTCCTGAATTGTAATTCCATTCTTAATGTATTATGCCCCAATAACTTCTTTTCTTAGAGGTTCTTCTCCATATTTATTTAATACTGACATCCCTGAAAAACCAATATTTAGTAATATTGACTTTATTGAATAAGTACATTATTAAATATTCTCTGAAAATGGGTTAAACTGGAGATATTTACTTTTATGGAATATGTGCTTACTTTTACCTGAGCAGAATAAATGGCAGCATGGATACCCTCATAGTATTGCATATGATTTAAAATCTAAGCCTTTTTCTTAATGGTTAATAAATAATCAATCATGATAATCATTACTATAATTGCAATGGTCTTGTTTCTCACTAGTATTCTTATTTATTTTATTTTTTTTGGTAAAGCCATGATTATCTTTTCTTTTCTTTTTTTTATTTCTTATTTATAATTTTGTACTGGATTTACCTCTTAAACTGAAAAAAGTAACAAAGATGCTGTGAATATAGGAAATTCCTTCTCCCATATTTCTTGTGTTTTTCTTTTAGTCTTCTCCACACAATTATTTCCTCTTTTTACTTTCTTCTCGCCCTCCTTTTAATGGTGTACTGCCAATAGGCTCTTTAGAATGTTCCAATAACTAAACCTCTCTGTAAGTGACATCCCAAGCATCCCTGTTTCTTTTGCATGTCACATCTATGCAGATCTTTGGAGGCTCATATAAGCTTTTCCTCATTGGAGCACAGTGAGAATATTATCTGAAAGTCAAAGTGCATCAACTTCAACTAATAATTAAGTAAAAGAATTTCAACTTTTCTTACTTTCACAATGACTTAGTAGCCTAATGTCAATGATTATATGTCTAAATAACATTCATATATAGCAAGCTGCTTGACAACAGAAAGAAAAAAAACACACAAATATTTCAGGACCTGGAATAAATCCAACTTACATTAAATTGTGCTTATTCAAAATCTTTTTGAAAATGTATCATTTTGAATTTTTTCATCCAAGCCTGACTATATCTACCACAGTTCAATGAAGTAGAGAGGTACCCATTGAATTTCATCTATGTCAAGGGAATTCAAGCATTTCAATTATAACAGGATGCTTCTTTACCTGATATCTGAATTTTATTTCTTGAAAAAGACATTTGCCACTACCTCTTTGTTGACAAACAGAGAAGTTTGTATTAACTGGATATATGACGCACAATAGTTTCAAAGAAAATCAGGAAAGGGCTATTGTTCTTGATAACTAGCCATATATTGCAGTATAAAAAATAAAACTTTAAAATTTTAGTAGCATATCAATATGTTCAATGAAGAATAAAACGTATTTTTTGTATTTTTAAAATATAACTTGTAAACCTATTTTTTAAAATATTGCTACTAATTAGAAATGAAAGGAACTTAATTGTGGTTGCTTCAAATTTTAACAAGAAAGAACTCAGATGTCTGGTTGATCTCATTGAAAGCCACAAAATGAGAAGTCAGGGCACGTAAGAACTAGTTTTGTGACCACAGCAGTAAATCATTTCACCTGTGGTAGATTTGTGGATGTCAAATAGACTGGAATGAGTTAATAAATATCAAAATCCATACACTGTGCTGAAAACACAGGAAACACTTCTTATAAAGAAATCTTAAATATGAGGAAGAACATGCCAAGGAGGAGGCCAAAGGATGTTAGATGCTGACCTGTGAGAGGGAAGGAAACCATGAAAGCTGTCAGTAAGAAGAAAATTGAAATTCATTATATAGCCTTTGACAAATGTTCAGGGCTACCATCCTCCAGGCAGATGTTGGTCTTGCCCAGTGGCTCCTAGCTTGGTTAAGCAGAGAACAGGGAGAATTATTTTCCACTTGCCCCTTTGGCAGGGAACACCGTGTAATTGGTAGCATTAAATTTATGCACTATAGTGCTAGAATGCCAATGTTCAAATATTGACTCCACCTTTATCAGCAATTTACCTTTGGGCAAGTTACCTAACCTCTCTAAGCATCAATATTCTCAGACATAATTAGAGATTATAGGAATACCTTCCACCTAGTGTTGTATGAGAACAAAAAGTATGTGTGTGTGTGTGCGTGTGTGTGTGTGTGAGAGAGAGAGAGAGAGAGAGAGAGAGAGAGAGAGAGAGAGAGAGAGATGTCTCACACACAATAGTGTTGAATTGATGTTAATTATTATTTTTGGTCTTCATAATAATAAGTCTGTGATAATCTTTGTCAGGGCTTATGAAAGAAAATATAGTTATAATATCATACCATGTGTTCTATAATGATGGGTAAATATTTAAAAAATATTTTCCACTAATTGGCAGATACAGAAAGATATAGAATAAAAATTCTGTTGTTTGAAGTTTAAAAAAGATAGCTTGAGTCCCTTTAGTTCTCACAGTGATAGGCAGAGTTGGAGGATGTGCTTTACTATCCTGA
>CAUYRT010093518.1:0-25489 GCA_963574885.1 Lepilemur ruficaudatus
GAAAAGGTAACACTGCACCAGACAAGCAGGATAGGAGATGGTTTTCTTCTCTGAAAGGAAGATCTCCAGCATCTTTGGGGTCACATTGGAAGAGAAGCACAGATCCACAAAGGATAAGTGGCTCAGGAAAAAGTACATGGGTGTGTGGAGCTGGACATTGATCTGGATGAGGACAATCATGCCAAGGTTCCCTGCCACTGTGACCATGTAAACTGCCAGAAAAAGGACAAAGAAGAGAATCTGTAATTCCAGGCGACTGGTCAATCCCAGGAGAATGAACTCAGTCACTGAGGTGAAGTTTCTTCTCATAATTTCCTTCAAAGGGAAAAGAAAACTGGATCATATGGATGAGAGCAACTCTTTACAAAAAGCAGAAAAACAAATGAATAAATTGGAGCTCCTGACATCTTGGCACAGCTGAACTGACCTCCCAGCTCAGAGTTTTACATAAATGAGATACAAATGTCTAATTTGTTTAGTAATTATTATTTTGTTTTGTTTTCACAGGAATTGAACCTATTATCTAACTGATACAGACTCTCCACGATCAGTGCTTAAGATAACTGTAAACCTGACTGCTGTATAAGATAAAATTACATAAAATGATCATTATAAGTTAGAATTTAATTAATCATTCAGAGGTTTTATGCAGGGACTATGGTATGACTTAAAAAGTGTAATGATAAAGCTCAGATAATCCTGATTCAGCTTCTTGAGACATTTTAGAATTGTCTTAAACCTCCTTTCCATCCATTCTATGCCATTTAGAAATCCAGAATATTCACAAATACACAAACACACAGACACACATGGTATTGCAATTCTATAAAAAGCAGAATAAAGATAGATTTTTATTGCAAGAAAGAATAAAAATTTAAATTTAAACATTACATTTAAATGTTACATTTAAGCTCACCTTAAAATGTTGTTGAAGGGATATTCCTTGAAAATTAAAAGTGATAATGTATGTAAAATCTGACAATATGTGAGGTACATAAAGTTAACACAAGAAATTTTAGTTTCTTCCTCCTCTTTGTTTGATTTTTGGAATCAATACAAATTCTCATATTTTGTGCACTGGCACTACACATACAATCAATCTTACTCTTTCTATGCAATCATTTAACTATTTCTAACCATGCACTCATTTCTACCAAATAATTATTTGGACTCCAAATAGAAATAGTTACACTTTGCCTAGTTCTTAACAACACAAAATAGACAGCCCTACCTATAAACAAGTAGGAAAATCAATGAGCCTATAAGAATAACAAGTGAGGAAAATTTTGCTTGTGTTTATAAAGTGATTCGTTTTCCCTAATGCATTAAAAAAAATCATGACGAAGCAAGCAATTCTGCCAATTAAAAGTTCCCTGAAGACGGCTCAGGGAATTTTACCGTGGGAGTTAGAGATGGTGTAAGCATCTCTTCTGTGTGATCTTCATCTCTCTTACTCACTGCTCATTATGGATCTATCGCTGGGCATCGTTCGACCTCACTGCTTCTATTACTCGGAAGAAAAGGCCGCATTCAAAACGGAGCACGTCACTCACTTATTTCACTTGGCCGCTAAGGCAGCAAGAGTACATTCTGCCACACAGTGTCATTGCAATGAGCACACATTCATTTGAAAAGACAAAACTGTGGGTATTTTCAGCCTCCCCTCTTTTTTTGATTATTTTGTATTGTTTTGTTTGTTTAGAGAAGTCCAAGAGAAAATGAATGCACTTAATATCTAAATAATTCAAATGACTGAGATAATTTCAACAATTCTTTATTTTCCTGAGTCATGATGTACTATGCATATTTGTTGAATTTCTTGGTGATCAAATATTTTAATATGTCTAATTAATAAAGTAACTAATTTTTATTAAGTCAACATACTGTACATTTTTCAAATAGAATTTTATTGGACACTCATTAAAAATCTGAGATGAATATTATTAACCTCATATAGGACATACAGGACAGCTATTGTTTTAATTTTGCTATTGATTCCTTAAAGGAGGCACCATTAGCTAGCTGTATTTGTAAGACAGGATTCAACATCAGAGAGAATTTTCTGGCTTACAAGAGTAGAAAGATGTATAGCATGCAAATATTGTTTCCCTTTCTGTAGGTTGTCTATTTGTTCTAATGATAGTTTTTTGGCTGTGCAGAAGCATTTTAATTTGATCAGGGCCCATTTATTTATTTTTGTTGGTGCTGTGATTATTTGGGGGATCTTCTTCATAAATTCTTTGCCTAGGTTGATGTCTGTAAGAGTTTTTCCTGGGCATGCTTGTAGCTCGGACTTGGGTGGTGCCAATGTAATAGATGTAACCCAAACGTTTGCACCCCCGTAAAAATTTTGGGGAAAAAAAAGAGTAGAAAGATTCCAAATTTGTTGGTAAAATGGAAACTTGGGATTCCAGTAGACTTCTAAGTACATTCTGAAGACCCAGAATAGTCTATGGTGTAATAAAATCCCATTTAATTGGTCTGAGTAGCCACAAGGTGGTAAGACACAACGATGTTCCATGCTGTCAGCTCTTGGAGAAAACAATCACGATCTTCATCAAGTCTATGTGCAGCCACATATATAGACAATGATAGTCACACAAATGTGTAACACTTTGGACCCAATATTGTCATTACACGGAAAATAGATGACCACATGGATGTGATTGCCACAGATGGCAACAGGGACAAAACCTTGAATTAACAGGAATGTGACCATGTTATAGTGCTCAAATAAATTGCCTATGGAAGTGAACTTTTCAAATAAAAAGTTAACCAGAATTTGTGGCATTGACAGATTGGTGAGGGGACAACGTAAGGGTGCGATGTGCAGAATTAAGTCCAAGTTTTTCACAAAAATGAGAATACAAATTACTAGAAATAAAACAAAGAAGATAAACTGCAACACTGGAAAACTGGTCAACCTCAGGAAGCTAAATTCTTTCTGCCTGGTCTGATTTATGTTGGACATTTCCAGATGAATTCTTCTGTTTAAAGAAATGAAAGCAGACTGATTATATGTGAAAAAAGTGTACACATTTAATATACCATCAATGTATTTGATATGTTTTGTGGGAATATCTCATCACTTTACAAAACAAATATTATAATCTCCAATCATTTTAACTTTTCTTTTTTTCCTGTTTTCTATCCATCTTTCTACTTATATTTGTTTTTTGTTTTTTTTTTTTTAGGAAGCACAGATTATGTACCAGGCTAAGTAATACAGAGAATTGCTCCCAAAACATTGCTTTTAACCTCATGGCATTTACAATATCATAGGGAACACAGGCATTAATTATAACCAAAGAGTGATAAATTTATTAAAGGAAAATATAGAAAACTATGAGAGGAAATTGAGTCTAAGATAGGTTAATTAACTTTCTACTTATTAATAAAATCTCCCCTGATTTTCAGGCCTTCAAACTCAAACTGAATTAGATCATCAGTTCAATAACTTTTATTGAGTAAATATATCATGTACTTCTTAAGTGCTGTTTATGTATTAATCAATATCTTCTAAACAGTATTCCTACGAAAAAGTACTATGTCTTCACCTAAAAGAAGAGCTGAGGCACAGAGAAGTTGTATAACTTTACCAGTGAGTCAGATTCCAGAGCTGATGCTCCTACCTATTCATCTAGCTTACAAACGATTGAGTCAACATCTGGCTGCAAAGCTCGCTTTATTGAACAGTTTATTTATCTATGTATTATAAAACGGGATGTATTCTTGTAGTGGGTTACATTACCCAGTGTGCACCCAGCTGTTAAATACCTGATCAACATTTTTGGAATACAGAAAAGGATTATATTAGTCATTGCATGGCTTTTCCATTCAATAAAGTATATTATAATGGGGAAAAAATAAGAACAAACTTTGAAGTCAGGCAAATTGGAACCTCTATTTTGATCTATGTGATTTTACGTTAACAATTAATCTGTAAGTTTCTGTTTTCTTATCTTTAAAATGGGGATTACATTACTAAACTCATAATGTTGATGGGCAGATTAACTGCAACAGCAGTTACTGAAATAGTGCCTAAACTTCGATAAAATTATTATTTCTCTCTCTTCTTTGTGTGTGCATGTGTGAATGTGAATGTGTAAACATTTCTCATATATCCATTGCTTCTAATAAAATATCTGACATATGAATAAAGATATTAGATTTATAACATTGCCATTCCTTAGAATACATGGATAAGTTTTCCTTAAGGAACACTTATCAGAATGAAGATCTTTTAAACAGGTGGGGAGACAAATGTAAAATATCTTATTCTTATCGTAATTATTGTTCTTTAGGGTAGTACAGTAAATATTCTTTATTTTTTCCTAGATGCTTCCTTCATTGCATTACCCAACTTGACGAATAAATAATGAATCCAGCAGAATTAACTTTAAAAGGGGAAGGACATGAAACCGGAGTTGCTTCTTGAAATCCTTCATGATAGACTTTAATAAGTGAATTTTTAATGTCATTAATAAGGGATATATTCTGTAATTCTTTTAGGTAAAGCCAAGAGTCTAGTAAATTAATCTATTAATACAAAATTTTTTATGAGCACATGTTCTATATCCATCACAGTGCAATATGGACTATAAAATAGACAGTTTTGACAGTTAGATGGTGTGATTTCCACCAACCTGTCAATTCATGAAAGCACTTGATTTGATCCTTTTGTGTCTTAAAGTTGCATGTATGTGAGCATAACTATGGGTTTCATATTGGTAAATTATTTCTTAAATGTGAATGACATGGGCACTTGTATTTCTGAAAAATATTGTGGCTTACAGCTAACAGAATTTGTAGGCAATATGATTTTCAAAATCATATTCAAATAACAACATCTAGTAATGTTAATAGACAGGTTGAAGTAATTGCATGGCATGATACAGAATGAATGAATCTGAAGATTCCTGTAGGAAGTATTGAGCAGAAACTCAGTGGAAATCAAACAGGGAGAAGGGAGAAAAGGGCAGGGGCAAAAACCTACCTAATGGGTACAATGAGCACTATTTGGGTGATGGGCACACCTATAGCCAGGACTCAAGCATTACAAAAGTGATCCATGTAACCTAAAATATTTGTACTCCCTTAGTATTTTGTAATTAAAGAAAAAAAGAAAGAAATCAACCCTAATGTAGAAAGAAAGCTTTGAAATACAACGTGTGTGTGTGTGTGTGTTGCGGAAGTGACTAATTATAATTCTGTGGCTTTTCATTTTTCATTGAAAGTGACATCTACATATGTGATGACAAATCGATCCCAACACTTGTTTTGCTCGGCCCCTGCCTGGTATATTATAACATCATGCTACAGGTTATGGGTAGGCTGGAGAGGGTGCACAAAGGATGAACAAGTTATTGTCTTGTAAAATCATATGTGCAGCTTCTATTTGCTCAGATTTAATTTCTTCTTACCTCTGTTGCATTGACACTTCCACATTCTTACATTACAGCACTTAATAATTTTGGCTGATTTTTATCTTTACAGTTTCATGACCCCTACAAAACTATGCCAGCTTGAGCTCCTTGAAAATTCCTTGGTGTTAATAACAGTCTGACTTATTGTAGATACTCAGTATACATTCACCAATTTTGCTTGTGCTCTGCAATTGCAAAATCATTGGAAATGTTACATTTTTAAAAAATCAACTTGTCATTTGCTTTCATCAGCATTAACATACAAACAAGTGAATATATTTCATTAAAAAATTAGATATATATAATAACTAATTGTGGCAAAGACTACTGTGGGTTAAATTTGGACTATGGTACAAATATCAAACGTCAGATCCTTTCTGAAAAATACATTAATAACGCAGACTTGAGGAAACGCATGAAGGACTCCAGACCCAGAGGTGTGGTGCGGGATGTCACTGATAATTCTGTCGAAGTCACAATTCTTTGAGGCCAGCCATTTATCTTTGTAAGAGACATTCTTTACCTGCTTCAGGAATTAATATCTGAAAAATAACTGCTTGGCAGTCCTGGTATCCTGTCATGGCAGGAGGAGATTGTCTTACTGAAAGTGACTCGCACAAGTGAGGATGTATAAATGGATGTCAGGCATGGACATGGAGGTGTTATTGTAAGTTTTCTCTCTTAGAGGGGAGAGCAAGTTTCATCAGCACTTGTTGTGAAATTCCTACAAAACATGAGATTGAAGCTGCAAAGTAGCTTCAAGCTACTTTGCTTAGCTACAAGCTACAAGCTTAGCTTTGCTAAGCTGCAAAGTAGCTTAGCATTTACCTGCAAAGTAAATGCTATAGAATTATAAGCAACTAAAAGCAGGTCATGAGATTCAACATGCGTTTTAGCAATTTTCTGTATATATGTACATATATAACCACACATTTGATCATAGATACATAGAAATTTCCTGGAAACTTAAGAAACTGTCAATAGCGGTATCTCTGAGAAGTGATAATGAACAATCAGGGTGAGGGAAGAAAGGGAATATTTTACTCTCTTACTTTACCCCTTTTTATAGAAACCAAATATTTTACTACAAAAACATGTAATTTTTTAATAATATAAAATAATATATAAAGTTATAAATGTAAAAGTATATAAAAGAAGAATTATTCCCCATACCTACTTGCACACCTCGTTACCCTTCACACACACACATGTGTACTCATATGTGACGTGTAAAACTATAAATCATCTGTACCCATGTCTTTTATGTTTTGTCATTATAGTTTTTCATTATGGATTTAAAATTGAATTATATTAAAGTTTGATATGGCTCACATAAATAGATAGATCTTTTATTTGATTTATAAAGAAAGATACACTATGATTTTACTTCAAAAGTACATTTTTTCTGATCAGTTTCCAAAAAGCTTGTTTCACATCCTTGTTCCTCAGACTATAAATGATGGGGTTCAACATGGGGCTTACAAAGGTGTAGAAAACAGAAATGATTTTGGACTGTTCCACTGACTTGTCTGTGGGAGGTCTAACATACATGCAGAAAAGGGTTCCATAAAACACAGTCACTGCCACCAGGTGGGACCCGCAGGTGGAGAAAGCTTTGCGCCTGCCTTCAGCAGAATGCATCCTCAGGATGGCAATGACAATGAAGACGTAGGAGATGAGGATTATGAGGAGGGAGTTGGAGAGGTTAAATCCTGCTACCACAAACATGGATGTCTCCTTAATGAAAGTGTCAGAGCAGGAGAGTCTGATGAGAGGTGGGTCAGCACAATAGAAATGATTTATGACATTGGAGCCACAGAAGGTCAAGCGGTATGTCCACATGGTTTCCATCAGGCCGCTAAGGAACCCATAGATGTATGCACCAGCAATCAGACGAGCACAGAGAGCTTTGGACATCTTGCTGCTGTAAAGTAAAGGGTTACAGATGGCCACGTACCTATCATAGGCCATGACAGCTAGCATATAATATTCAGTAATCACCATGGCAATGAAAAAATAACACTGGACTAAGCAAGCAGCATAGGAAATGGTTTTCTTCTTTGATAAGAAGTTCACCAACATCTTGGGAGTCACATTAGTGGAATAGCATAAATCCAAGCAGGACAAACTGGCAAGAAAGAAGTACATGGGGGTGTGGAGGCGTGAATCTACCCTGATCAACACCATCATCCCAAAGTTCCCCCCCACAGTGATCAAGTAGATCACCAGGAACAGCACAAAGAGGATGGGCTGAAGCTCTGGATGATCCGTTAATCCCAAGAGAATAAATTCAGTCACCAAGGTGGAATTTCCTCTGACCATTTTCTTAGGTACCAGCATTTTTTCACTTAGATGAATTAAAACAAATTAAGAGAGTAAATGAGAATTCCATCAGATATTTTTTTCTCTCTCTCTCTTTCTCTTATTCTCCTTCTCTTTTTCTTCCTCTCTCATTTATCATCACATAGCTATTATTAGGGGGAGCATGAGAATGTTGGGGCTGGTTGTCTTAAGAAGATAGCTGGGTATATAATATGCAGGAAATGCCTCCTATGCCATCAACTTGCTTTGGAATGGGGAAATTGTGACCCAAAATGTGTCTAATAGTGGATTTAACCACCAACTACCCTTTACAGTTTAGTATAAAATCACCAGCTTCTTCTAAAATTTGTGTCCAGGACAGGTCTTGGACAAAATGATAGAATAGACGGAACCAAACACTTTTGAAGTCATTAACAGTGTGTGCATATTTAGAAGTTCCATCTTTGAATATTTCATTTCTTAAGTGCTGTATTACAGAGCCCTGAATTAAAGGGGTTTGAAGGAAGTTTGTTTTGGTCCTTAAACTGCTGTATCAAGAAGATACAAGAGCATATCATTCCTACGTGAACAGATCAAAGATAAGGTTCCCAAATTTAGAATAACAAAGGCCTATAGGAACTACTGATGAAGCAATTTTTAGTTAGAGGAATTTGTATGAATAAAGCAAGACATTGATAGAAGAAAGAGGAATTTCCAAATCTTAGATCATAATTTTACGTGCTTATCCATCTTTTTAATTTATTGCAGAAAGCATTTAAGGAGTTTACGACATGTAATAAAATTTGGCAAATTTGTGCTGCTGATGGAACACAAATTTGACTCAGCTCTCTAGTAGCATTTGTAAATAGTTCACACTTCTTCATTATAGTATTATAATGTCCAGAATTATAAAACAAAAATTAATCAAGAGATAAACGTTGTTCAGTACAAAGTCTAAACAATACTAATTAGAATGAACAGATTATACTTTCAGATATTATTTGTTCAGATAATATTAATTATAATAAAAGAATAAAATGGAAAATTGTGCTGGGATTATAGAGATTACAATTTTATTGTGGAGTCTCAATGTTGCTTTGTGGTATTTTACAAGTGATATACTAAAGGGGGTAAGAGATCAAATCTCAAATGTTTATGGGAGACATTTAGATAATAAGAATGAGTAGAGCAGGTTGGAGTTAAGAGTGAACCAGAGTAAACTAGACAGGTTCCCAATACAAAAGAGTCAATCTTTCCTTTAAAAGTTAGAAGTCAGGGAATAAATTGTATTATACCAGCTGGTACAACCAATACAATATTAAATACATGTGATCATACTAGGCATCCTTGCCTGAATTTTATTTTGGAGTCACTAGAACTGTGATTCAATGGCATATATATATATATATATGTTTTATATATATATTACCTACCTTCCTGCCTGACAACCAACCACCACAGTCACATGGTTACATAGTACCTCGCTAGGGTTACTAAGGAAAAGCAACGACACCCTCTCTACATGTTTAGAGACTATGTTTGCATTTTTATTGTTGTCACATTACTTTCTTGTAGAGTATATAGTTAGGGGAATGCTATATTAACACTGTGTTAACTGGAAGTGAAACTAACATTTAAAAAAATTCTTAAGAAGAGTTTTGTGTTCTTATATTAGTATTCAGAGGTAGAGTAAGAGCGATTGGAAAGCATGTGAGTGTTTATTTGTTTACATAAAAATAAAAATATATGGCTATGTCTGAAAAAAAAATGAGTCAGTTGGTAGCTACTTGGGCCAATAGAATTTTTGCTATATAGTAACAGGGGCCCTATGTTCTAAGATCTTAAGTGCTTCTAATTTTAAATATCAGAACTCATTATTTTTATGTGAAATCTACCAAAGATAGTGTTGGCAATTAATTAGATATTTAAGTCTATCCTTAACCAGGGCCCAAAGCAGAAGTCTGTAGGTTTGATCAAGTGAGATACAAATGACAATTCCATACAATGCCAATGTCACCAACTATGTGCTTCCAGTGTCTCAGCTATTCCTGGAAGTTGAATCAATCACCTCCCAAGTTAGCTTCTTTGACTCTGTGAAGTTTTCAGGATCCCGTATGATTTAATCAAACATCATTGTATACTATATGCATCCAAGTGGCTTTTTTGGGACACTGAACACAACTGATATTAATAACAATGCTTGCCTTGAAAGAGCTGGTTGATCTTCATGGTAAAGGACACAAAAATTAATAGTTAAATGTGATTAGTTCACTAATGAAAATTTGAACAATGTAACTAATTGTATTTAGGAATTAAGGTAGGCGTCAAAGAAGAATAACCTTTAACTGGGGTTTGAAGAATAACTAGGAATTTTCTAGAAGGACAAGAGTGGGGAGGATTTTTAGGTAGTATAGACAGTACATACTGAGACTTTTCTCAGGAGGCTTTTGAGAAAAGTCAAGGTATTCCACATAGATGCAGGAATGACTTTTCTATTGTGGCAAGGAGAATTTAAGAAATGGTAAGAAGCCAAACAAACTCAAAGTCTTCATCACAGACCAAGAAATGCGAACACTCCTCCTGAAAGTTACAAAGTAGCATATCTTTTCATTTGTCTTTAAAACATTGTTTAGAAGTGAGTGTGCCTATGATGATGAATTAGAACTGTCATTCTGTGTTACTTTGAAATAGAAGTAATTTCAGGGATTAAATCTACAACTCTGGCCTTTGAGAGAAAAATGCAATAATTAGAGAATCAGGATATTTGTAAATGGTAAAAGTGCTCTTTCCTTACTCCCCAGAAGCATGCATGATTTTGGAAAGTATCCATCTAAGTATGTGTAAGTCTTTTGTTTCAATGCATAAAAATATTAGATATTCATTTAATTTTTTTTTTTTTTTGAGACTGAGTCTCACTCTGCTGCCCAGGCTAGAGTGCCGTAGCGTCAGCCTGGCTCACAGCAACATCAAACTCCTGGGCTCAATCGATCCTTCTGCCTCAGCCTCCCAAGTAGCTGGGACTGCAGGCATGCCCCACCATGCCCAGCTAATTTTTTCTATGTATTTTTAGTTGGCCAATTAATTTCTTTCTATCTTTAGTAGAAATGGGTCCCACTCTTGCTGAGGCTGTTCTTGAACTCCTGACCTTGAGCAATCTGCCCACCTCGGCCTCCCAGAGTGTTAGGATTATAGGCATGAGCCACCGCACCTGGCCTCATGTAATCTTTACATCTGTGCAATGTATCTTAAATACCATCACCTGTTTATTCATCCTATTATACTTAACAACTAATAAAGACAAAAGTAAAGAAACTCAAAGAACAAAAAGAGATTGGAATTGAATTCTCTATTTCCTACTCTCCTTTAGATAGATATAATAACTCCACAGTTTAGGATGAAAAAACTATATTTTGATAATAGTACCTCTTCCCATGCAGATAGGCACTTCAGGTTTACAAAATAACTACACTGCTTATATTTCATTTTACCTCCAGAAGAGCCCTGCAACTGATGTAGAATAAGTGTGATCAGGAATGAGTAAAATGGGTCACGAAATATACATTAATCCACATGCTTCTTTTGTTATATAAAAATGTAAATAAAACAAAGCATTACTTGCCCTTTAGTAGGTTGTTTAGTGTCTGTCATTGAGCAGAAAGCCAGAGGTGCTATTTATGGCACATTGGTAAATATGGTAAATATTTGGGTGAAATTCAGAGTTCTAAGATTTTTGTATCCTCCCAACTCAAAAAGAAAGAAAAAGAAAAAACAAACTACAATCAATCAATAAAAGTGTCAAGTTCACTGGTATTTGCAATATTACTTGTTGAAATGTTCATTTGGAGATAAGTTTGCCCTTTTCAGGCTCCAGTTAAAATGCAAATGTTCAACCTAGCAGGATAGCATGGAACTGCGGGCACAGTGACAAATCATTCTATGTGCATAACGTCACCGTTATGTAGTCATGTAAGATGGACTGAGTGGAAGACTAGGAGAGATTGAAGCCAAGGAAAAGGCCATGGAAAATAGAAGTGAGGATTGCTGAAGTTTAATTTTAGTAAATGAGCCTGAGAACTACTTCAACTGGACATTAAAACATAGACAAGTGGGTAAGACAGCTGGGTTAATAATGATATTTTAGGGCAAGAAATGAAGACAAAGGTGGATAAGTCTTGTAGTTGGTGAGCCAAGCATCTCACAGGACTGTCAATTTCCCAGGAAGGAACACCTTCCTTGTCCACTCTACCATAATGGACCACAGCACCTTCCCACTCTCTAGGTTTCCCATTCCGGTGTCTCACTAACGTAAGAGCAGGACACACTACCTGATCACAACACATAAACCTAAATCTTATGTCATGATATGCATTGTGGCTTCATACATGCCTATGATAGGTCAGTAAAAACTCTCTTGAGTCTTCATTTAGCAAACAGTCTCTACACCTTGGTAGAGTGATTTTCCTTCAATGGGCATTAGAGTCCTCATATATTTAATTTCAGACTTTCACTGAATAATTTCTAAAGTGCCCATCATTTTCTAACATTCAGATTGATAAACATGCATGCACATGTTTATCAATCCTACCTAGTCATGTACTTCTTAGTTAATGTCAAATCTGGCCCCCAATTTTCTATCTCTATAACTTAAAGAGAGACATATAAAGTTCCATAGAGTTTTATTTTTGCTAGAATAAGTATAATTTCTGCTTGAATTTGTCTGTGTCTCTTTTGTTCTTTTCCCTTTGCTTTATATTTTAATTGGCATATAATTGTATATATTTATGGGGTGCATAGTGATGTTTCTTTTGATACATATAATGTACAGTAGTTAGATCAGGGAAATTAGTGTATCTTTTAACTCAAACATTTATCATTTCTTTTGTTAGGAACATTCCATATCATTCTTATAGGTATTTGAAACTATGAATGTATAACATATTATTAACTGCAGTCATCCTATAGTGCTATAGAACACTGGAACTTATTCTTCCTATATAGCTATAATTTTATATCCTTTAAAAGATCTCTCCCTAGCCCCCCTTGCTTCCTATCCTTCCCATCCTATAGTATCCTCTGTTTTACTTTTTACTTCTATGAGATCAACTTTTTAAGCTTCCACATATGAGTAAGAACATGTGGTGTTTAACTTTCTGTTTCTTGCTAATTTCACTTAATGTTAAATCCTCCAGGTCCATCCATGATAGAATGAAATAATATTCAGTCATAAAAAAGAATGAAATCTCTTTTGAATTTTTGATGAAGATTGTTTTTGGAGGGGTTGTCCTTTAAACAAACATTAATATATCATTAACAACATAGTAAATTAAATTGTTTCCTCCAATGTAGTTATTCGATGTATGTTTAATACTTAATGGAAGGTAATAATTCCACTTGTAAAGTAAAATTAATATTGTAAATACATAATTCAAATTAAATTGCAATATTTCTAGTGACCAATCTACATAAGAAATGCATAATAACTCATTTTCATTAACTAAGAATCTAAGCTAAACTTCAAGCTTTGTTGTCACCTGATTCCTACTGACAAAAATCTAAAATTAAGACAAAAAGAGAAAGTACAAGTATAGAAGTCAGAATTTCCATTCCTACCTGACCCCAGGAAAGATTCTCTCAGAGACACTAGTGGTCCAAGCAATGAGTTACCGAGAATGATTTATACCCAACTTGTAATTTGGAGCTTTTATCCCTAAATTATTTTTCAACACACCCTGAAGAGATAATTACAATGTTACTGCAAAAGATAACTCCAGGGAAAAAATAGTAATTGGCACAGACTCATACTCAATAGACTCTTGGGATTTGACCAACGTGATTGCATCAATTTATAATCCTTTTGAGCCAATTTCTTTGGGTGATCATTCTCATGCAATTTTTGCATTTTGGGTCACCATTTATTGCAATTAGATGAATAGAACAAATAATAAAGACATAAAATAATGACATAATTCATGGACTTTGATGTTCTTGTGATTCTTTTTCAGTCTGAGTTGTGTATTGCAAAACACTTTCCAAAAATTATTAGAATAAAGTGGTTAGATTATAAAATCCAGTAAATAAAGTCATTTGGATAAGACCTCCCAATGAGTTGTAGTAGAGTTAGTTCAAAGTGGTAGTAAAATAATATTCTTTTTGGAAGACCTGGTAAGCATGTAATTTAGCAATATGCTATTTATTTGCCAATACACGAAAACATATAGGATAAAGATCAAAATTTTCTGTCTACCCTTTTACCTAATGTCCAAGTTCTGCTCATCCAAGAGATACAAATACAATATGAACAAGATGTACCATGTACATGTGCTTAAATAATATTTAGTCTAATTATGAAGGCAAAAGAGACACATGTATACTTTGTCAAAGGCACATTCTCCAGATGATATATTGAAATCAAAGAATCTAGACACAAAGAAACATATACTGCTTGACTCCATTTATAGGAGATGCTATAAATGGACAAAAATATCTTTGGTTAGGAAAGCAGATCAGAGATTATTAAGGTCTGCACATTCATGGAAGGAAATGCCTGCAAATGGATAAAAAGGAACGTTAGGGGTGATTTATGTTGTCAATCTCAATTGTGGTGGTGGTTATATAGGTGTACACATTAGTCAAAACACGTTGCTCATAATTAAAAGGGATATATTTCACTGTGGGCAAATTATATACTAATAAAATAAAGTTTTCTAAAAACTCTACAATGTGTTATTATTATTCCCAAACAAGAGTAAGTTAAGTACCAAAGAAGCCAGGGGACAGGCCTGTAGACCAGATCCCCATACACCCAGGTCTCCATCACATTGCCCAGGGGCACAGAAGGGATTTTGTGAAGGAGACTGCTGAGGTGTGTGTGTGTGTAGGGGCAGATCAGCATGCTTGAGGGGCAACCCGCCTCCCATGGGAGGGTCAAACACCAAGCTCAGGCTGCGATCCTGGGTAGGGAACCTCCTGGCCGACATCACAGCCAGGAGAGATCGTCTGGCTTGAGAGCCTGCCTGCTGGCAGAGGCCCCAGAGAAACCGCAGAATAGGGGAGGGCAGAAAGGGAAAGCAAGGCCTGCTCCAGACTGTGGGTCTCAGACAGCCCCACCTCCCCACACACAGACTTTTCAGCTGAGTGGGGCCATTTCAGCCCCTCCCTGGCAGCTTTTCCCAGAAGTAGAGAACAGACCTTTGACTCCCACTAACAACATTTGTGGTGCTTGAAGGTGGGCTCACCCAACCCAGCTACGCCCAGCCTAAATCCCCTACCTGCCCCCACTGAAGTGTAGAATAAGGACACACCTAGAAGTCTCAGGGTACCACCCACCACCTGAGGCACAAGAGTGCCTCTTCAGACAAACAAGAGCTGGTTACAGGACCCAAAAGCAGAACTGCAACCTGCTTCTCTAAGCAAGTGCCACCTACTGTCAGGGAGGTCATTCTGCACACCCTTTTACTACATCTACTGATTCATCATATAGGGTGTGGTCCAATCTCACCCACAAATGCCACCTATTTGCTCAGAGACTAAACAGGGCCTGTCGTTATAAACAAAAATCTACAAGTAAAAAAGCAACAGCTGATCCTGATAGGAAGGAATCAGCAAAAGAATTCTGGAAGTATGAAGAATCAAATGGAAAGCTCACCCCCAAAGGGGAACACCAACTCTCTAGCAATGAAATCTTTTATTTGTCCCTTAATTCATTCATTTTAGCATGGAGGCTGAAAAAATATGTTTTATTTTTTTATTGTTTGTTTATTTTATTTTATCTTTATGAAGATACCAAAACAATTTATTTTCCCTTCCTAGACCAAATCCTCACTTTCATGGCACATATAAAGAGGTTATTTATGTGTGAGGTCTATGCTCAGGAAGGAAAACATTAATATTACTCGCCTAACCATAATTAAGAATAGAAAGCATAGTCAAAGTAAGGTAAATGTTCTTCTCTCATATGTACCATTGCTTACTCAGTTTTTTCATTTCTTCCTTAAATTTTAGTTCTTATTCTCAGATTAACCTGTTCTAAATGTTTCAAAAATAGTTAAAACAGAGAGTTATCACCCTGTGCTGGAGGGTCAGAGGAAGAGATGGGTTTGTGTAGCTCCTAGGGCTGGATGCACAGACTTAAGTCTGGGAAAAATATGATCATCCTGTTCCCCTCTTTTCTCATTGCCACCTCTTCACCACATAAGCACATTCCTAAGGAAGATAAAACTACTGCTAGTAATATCAACTGCACCGTTTCCAGTTTAACTTAGCAAGTCAGGAGACGTGTACAAAAGGATGGGTTTCTTAAAGACTCCTCAAGCAAAAGGACAGATGGGAAAAATAATAGAAGAGATTCAAGAAATTGAGCTGAGAGCATGTTTATTCTGTTTACCATCGCAAGGAGTAAGAGCACATCAGTGTTGCATGGCACACACCAGTTGGGAGTTTTCACCTAAAGCAGTGCTTCTCAAAATTTAATGTACTTAAAAGAACTTGGGGATTTGGTTAAAGTACATATTTAGATACAGTAGTTCCAAGGTGCAGAACTCAATTCTGTATGTGCAACAACCTCCAAGGTAACACACATGCTCTTGATTCATGGGACATATGCTGAGAAGCAAGCCCTAAAAAATAAAGTGCATCTAATTTTTTCCCCAAAATTGGAATGTTATTTTATACCTGAGGTGTTTAGGACATCTCTATAGAGACTACTACATCTCACGTTAAAATTCCAAGACATTTTTTAATATCAAAATATTAAGGGGGTAACATCATACTTCACAATCCAGAAAAAATAACTCTGCAATTCATCTGGAAGCAGAAAAGACCCAAAATGGCCAAAGAAATCTTAAGCAAAAAGAATAAATCTGGAGACAACACATTACCAGACTTCAAACTATACTACAAGGCTATAGGAAACAAAAGAGCATGGTATTTGGCACAAAAATAGAGACATAGACCAATGGAACAGAACAGAGAACCTAGATATAAAACTACAAAACTACCTACAACCAACTGATCTTCAACAAAGTAGACAACAACAAACACTGGGGAAAAGAAGCCCAGTGTTGGGAAAATTGGATATTCAAGATTTGAGTCAAAGATTTAGAGCTATGGTTTATTGGAAAGTGAAGAAATTGCCACAGTCGTGACTATATTTCATCTGAGGACGTTCTTCAAGGCCTGCTTCACATCTTTGTTACGCAGACTGTAGATGAGTGGATTAAGCACAGGACTTACAAAGGTGTAGAAGACAGCTATTATTTTGGATTCCTCCACAGTCTTATCTGTTGGTGGTCGTACATACATGCAGAAGAGTGTCCCATAAAACAGGGTGACAGCCAGCATGTGGGAACCACAGGTGGAGAAGGCCTTGTGCCTTCCCTCTGCTGATTTGATGCGGAGGATGGCAGCGATGATGAAGGCGTAGGACACGAGGATGATGGTGAGGGAGCTGGAGAGGTTGAAGCCAGCTGAGATGAGCATGGCGTGTTCTTTGACATAAGTATCAGAGCAAGAAAGCTTAATGAGTGGTGGGTCAGCACAGTAGAAATGGTTGATGACATTGGATCTACAGAAGGTCAGACGGAAGGTCAGGATGGCCTGGAGCAGCCCATCTGAGAAGCCATAGACATAAGGAAATGTGGCCAAGCAGGTGCAGACTCGCCTGGACATTCTCACACTATAGTGCAGAGGGTTGCATATGGCCACGTAGCGGTCATAGGCCATTGCTGCCAGCATGTAAAACTCAGTGAGCAGGAGTGCGATGAAAATGTAACACTGTGTGAAACAGCCAGCAAAGGAAATGGTCTTCTTTGATAAGAAATTAGTCAACATCTGTGGGGTTGCGTTCGAGGTATAGCACAAGTCCACGAAGGCTAAGTTAGTGAGGAAGAAGTACATGGGCGTGTGAAGGCGAGAGTCCAGTCTGATTAACATTATCATGCCCAGGTTGCCTAAGAGGGTGACAAGGTAAACTGCCAGAAACAGCACAAAGAGGAGAGGCTGGAGCTCTGGGCGATCTGTGAGCCCAAGTAAAATGAATTCGGTTACCATGCTGCCATTTGGGTTGGACATTTCCTGAGTGTTTTCTCTGGAAACTATGGAAATAAAGCAAATATAAATGTACAAATAGTGTCAATGTTCATTGAAATTATTTTTTTCTCTGAACCTCCAAAGTTATTTAGTCCTGTGTACTAACACAAACTGATTTTGTAAATCTACAAATTACGTAATTCGATTAAAATGATTTTAAATCATTTTTCTCAGATTTAAAAATACACAGTAGGAAATTAGATTTGAGGGGTTCATTTGCAGGAGGACTTACTTGTTGAATGTCATTTAACAACCACCCAGGGGATCTGAAATGTTTTTCTTGTATTTTTTGTTTTTTTTGTTTTTGTTTTTGTTTTTTGGTATGAGTGACAGTTCTGCAAAATACTGTCCAAGCATATCAAGGTACATTTCAATAAGTCTGTTGTCAGGAAAATTGATTAAGGTTCAACTCTGCTATTAATACAGGAAAGACTGTGTGTATATATATGTAGGAAACGGGGTGCACCAAAGTTAAATATGTCCTAGAGGTCTGCAGGAGAAAATATGATCACAATATGTTTGATATGTTTGATATAGAGATCTGATAGCTAGTCATTTTTAAGAAACAACTTTCAAGATGACTTAACATCTTTGTAAATATAACTCCCTCATTTACTGGAAATAGCACAATGCAGGGGAAAACATTGACTGAAGTATGTTTCTATTTTGTCCTAAGGGACACATAGAGCTCTGTGCTGTTAGCCACTGCAGATAAAGAAGAGCTGACTCCTAGTCTGTTTTCAAAATGTTATTCTTTTGAGAGGAAGGAGAATGCATAGGGCTATCTCTATTTCCTTATTGTCCTTCTCTCTTCTCCTGCCAACGGTATTGAGAAAAGTTCTAATAGATGATGAAGGGAAATAAATGATTGAAATGCAAGTGATAAAGTACTTAGAGCTACATATGAAAGAAAAGTAAGCAGATGGGATTCCAGATTGAAAAGTGAGGCTTAGTGTCAACAATGTGTCTTATATTAACCTTGACAAATACATCACTGAGATCAACTCTCAGTCTACACGTATACCTGTACACTTAATGGCCAGCTTGTTAGCAGGCAAGAATTTACATCAGATGCAAATGACACTAAAGTGACAACTCACTGAATTTTCAAGGTGTGCTCAGAAATTCGCTCAAGTATAAAAATGTTCAAGGTGAATTTGGAGCCTATATCCAGCTCTGCCACCAAGTAACACTTGAGTCAATTTTATTAACATTTTGCTCAGTTGCAACCTTTTTAAAATAAATAAATTAGAATAGATGATGTTGGATCTACCTTAAAATGCTAAATGTATAAGGAGTCAATAATTTACTATTCAAAAATTAAGAATTTTGTGACTAATTCTATCATAATTACTGATTATGATTCTGGCTTCACCAGCTACAAATTGCATGAAGGTAGCACATTATCTAAACTGTCTTACCTTAGTGTTCCCAGCTTTAAAATAGGAAATGGAGTTTTCATGAGGAATGAGACAGTTAATTCATTTAAAGTGCTTAGAAAAATGATAAAGTAAGCATGAAATAAGTGTTGTTAGAAACAGTTAACAATTTTCATTGCTGACCTCGTCTCTTACTTCTTTGCCTGCAGCCACTGAAAGAAAGTATGTCTTTTTTCCCAGAGAAAAAATTCAAAATTTGTGAGCTGCACTGATATGTAAAGTCAGAAAAAAATAGATTTTTAATAACAAAAAATGCAAATAATTTATGAACTTCTGTTGAGACTTTTAATATGATTTTCTCTTATCTAAAAATAAAAAAGGTAAAAACACAAGAACTTACTTCAGGTTCTGATATACACCTATTTTCTCCACCTTTGATTCGTGAAGTTTCTCGAAGCTTCTCTAAGCTATAAAGTGTAGTCATATTTATGCCAGCATGTGGGAGGTGAGGACCTGCTCTTAAAGAAAATCTCAGGAGTACTGAGGTGTGTTGCATCAGGATCACCTCTCTTGGGTTTACTGAAACACTGTGGAATCAGGAAGGCAATTATGTCTCAGCCATATTGCCCATAATTTTTAATTGCCCACTGTTTGTTGTATGACATCTGTGGAAGGCACAGAAAATTTTCCATCTTGAAATTTTGATAATGGAACTTATCAGCAAGACAGTGGAATGGAAAATCCCCCAGCATTTTTCCATGTAAAAATACAACTAGTAAGCTAGTAACAATTCAAAGACAAGATCACCACCTTGAATACAGCAAAACTCCAGAAAGAAGTGGAGAAATACCCTAGACCCAGACCTTACACCCACTGACTGCCACTTCTTCCAGACTTTGGACCACATCTTACAAGAAAACATATTCAACTTGATAGTTTTGACACAGACTTTGATTAATTGTACTGCTTCTTGAGATGTAATAAGCTAAACTTTTGATTCAAAATTGAACATTTTATATTTAATGACCTAATAGATGCTTTCCTCTTGGTTGTTTTAGGATTTTTTTCCTTTATGTTGACTTTAGGCAGTCTCATGACTTTATGCTGTGCTTTTTCTTTGTGCTGCCATGATGCTTTCATAAAACATCTCATTCTTATAACACCCTATTTTAAGCTGGTAGCTAACTTGGATAACATGCAAAAACTTTAAGTATTACTTCTCCCATGCTTACATTTTAGATTATTGATTTACTAATCAATAATATAAATGCTGTAAATTTAATAATTTACATTATTAATTATTAAATAATTTACTTATTTTAATAATGTATGTCTGTTAACAATTTATTGTAGTTATAGCTATTTTAATATATTTACCTATTAACCTTTATACTAGAGTTGAGAACGATTTATGTAACATTATAACATTAGAGAATTCTGAATTTTACTGTATCTTTATCTTTAGTAGTAACTTTTATACATTTGTATGTTTTTACATTATTAATTAGCATTGTTTAACTTCATGCTGCTGACTTCCCTCTAGTATTTCTTGTAAGGTAGGTCTAAGGTGTAGCTGGTTCTACACTGAATTTTTTGTTTATCTTTCCTTCATTTATAAAGGGCAGCTTTGCCTGATAGTTTTCTTAATTAATTTTTTTTTTAATTTAGTGTTTGAATGTATGTTTCCACACTCTACTGGCCTGTAAGGATTCTGCTGAGAAATTTCCTGATAATCTAATGACCAGTCCCTTGTATGTGAAATTTTGAAATTCTCTTTTTGGTTGACTTTTGACAATTTAATTATAATGTATCTCAGTATAGACTTCTTTAGATTCAATCTATTTGGAAATCCTTAGGCTTTGTGAATCTGAATGTCCATTTACCTCCAATTTTGGAAACTTTTCAACCAACTTTTAGGTACACTTTATGCCACCTTCCTCATTCTCTTTTCCGTCCTTCACTTCCCTAATGTATATATTGTTTCACTTGATGGCATCCAATAAGTCTCATAGGTTTCTCCCCACTCTCTTATTCTTTTATCTTTTTACTCCTCTGACTGGATAATTTCAGGTGATATGTTATTGAGTTCAATTGTCCTTTTTTTGCAGGATTAAGCCTGATATTGAGGAATTTTTTATTTGTCTTTGTATTCTCCAGCTCTCTATTTTTGTGGTCTTGTACATGCATTGCTTTTCTAATTTAGTCTCATTGTCTATCTGTGATTTCTCGTAGATCATTCAACTTCTTTAAGAAGATTATTTTTAGTTTTTTTTTAAATTAAATTCATAGATCTCATTTCTTTAGAGTCAGTTATTAGAAATTTATTGTTTCCCTTCTCGCTTCCACATTTCCCTAAATCTTTGTTATCCCTGTTTACTTCTATATATCTCTGTGCTTTTGAGGTCCAGTTTCTCTTCCATTCTTTACAGGTTCACTTCAGTAGGAAAGACCTATGCCAGTCAGCCCAGCCTGTGGTTATGGACAAGCCAACTTTTTATATCTATGGGCAAGACAGGCTTGCTGCCAGGGTCTTGGGTCACATAGGACTGCTGTCTCTCCAATGGGGTGGGGTAGGGATGCTCTCTGGGCTCCATATTCATTGAGGGCTCCTGGCTTGGCTCCCTAAACAGGCAAGACCACTCAATGGGCTCTGTATTCAAGAGGGGCTGCTGGCTGTGCCCCACAGATGGCTGGGGTCATTGGCTTTGTGTGAAAGCTAGGTGAGTCCACTGTTCAGAAAGGGCCAGTGGCTATGCTGTGCAGTTGGGTGGGGCTTCAGGCTATTCTACAGTTGGGCAGGTTTACCGGCTGTGCTCTGAAGTCAGGCAAGATCATTGGCCAGACTTCTTAGCAGATGGAACTGCAGGCTGTGCCCTGTGGAAGGGGTGCTGTCTTGGATCCCTGCCTGGGTGTGGCTGCAAGCTGTGCTCTGTGGTTCAGTGGTTTTATAGGTTGGGCACTGCAGCTTGTCTGGTCCACTGATTTTAACTCAAGGCAGGTAGATGTGATAAAGATTTCCCTTGGGCAGATGGTGCTGCCAGATCAACTGCACAGGTGAGTAATGCTACTGGCTGGGCTCTTTGGTCAATGAGGCTGCCAGTGATGACACGGTACCACCACGAAGATCTGGTGCTGGTTGCTATAAGTCACACCCCCTCCCTTTGTTATGAGATGACCATAGGTGAGCCAATGCCAATTTCCCTTTTGTTCGTCATCAGGTTAGACAGAAATGGGCTTCCTAGAAAATGTCTTGGAACATGGGGGAACAGTATATCTGCCTTGGACACTCTTTCTTCCACTAAAGAAAGTAAAATCTAGGTCCAGAAAATCTCCTTCAATGTTGCACTGGACCAGGTGGGGAAGAAGCAACACAGTTCAAGTGAAACTGTTCCTGTTACACTTTTATCAAAATTGCCTACCTGTTACCATATATCAAAATTGCCTGCCTTCACATGAACATTAACAGAATTTTACTTATAATGTACACAGATTATTATGTTAACCTGAATTGTTGGGGGAAATCCACATTTGCTATTGCTGGAAAGCATATTATTGTCATATAATCATCATGATTCATCTCTAGCAATAATTTCATCATTTCATAATTTCCAAAATTTCATTCAGTATTTCCAGTATGTTGAGGAGTTGTTTAATAACACTAAAATGTGAATTGGAAAGAGAGAGAATTTGAAACCAAGGGATTTTCTTTTGCGCTACATAGTGGCTGAGTTACTTAGGGCAAGTCTTTAAATCTCTGTGTCGAACACTCTAAATGTTGTAAATGGAGATAATAATTATTATCTCACTACTTCATATGTGGATATTAAAATAAATAATGATCCTAAAGCCAGTGCTTATAATTATTTTTATACATGCTGAATTATGTTCTATCCTGTCTCAAAAGAATTCCTCAGGAGGCTTTACCCAAAGATTTACGTGATGAAAAATTAAATCACCAATGGAAGTAAATAAATAAAATACAAAGAAAAAAGACTACAAACAAGTCAGCCATTTGGATTAAAAAGGTGTCAAGATTGAGTTTAAGTTTGGTTGCTGCAAGCCACAGCAGTTTTCAGTACTACAAAATAAAAGGACACATACAATTATTTCGGCAAAATGTAGAGTATTTTTTGCATTAATTCTAAAACACGTTTTTAAATAATGTTATAAATCTGGGTATCAGACTATTCTAGTTGCTAGAAATGAAACACAATACTTTGCTTAACAAAAAGGGACATTTGTTATAATGTAAAGGAACATCCCACAGATTAAATGATGCACATCCTCAAAAAGGAAATGGAGCCAGGGACTCGGTGACAATGAGGACCTTCTGGCCCTCATTTCCTAGCTCTTCAGCTTCATTGTTGACTCTATAGGTCATCTTCTTCTGGCACTCCATTGTCACAGACAAAACCAAACAAATATACAAACAAAAAGGGCTGAAATTTAAATATTAAATTATTGTCATCCCAAATTGCCTTCTTTCTTTTTCAGCTGCTGTTGCTGAAAGATTTTGATAGAAGCAGACTGATTCAATCAACTGGGACAAATAGAGCCCAATTTTACAAAAACTACACATCGCCTAGGTGATATTCTGGAAATGAATTTGAACACTTTACAGTAAATACAGTTTATATCATACCAGCTTTTCTATAGTGGTGTTAGTGAAAATCAGAGGGCAAAATATTGAAATAGCAAACATCTAAGGCAATTGAATAAAGTATGTATATATATATATATGTCCATATGCAGCCATCTGGTTGACTATTAATGCATAGATTAATGAGGATGAATTACATGTCTCTTTATACAGATTCTTTACTATCAATTTTGTCTATAGCAGAACTACTGAACTGTTTGAGAACTACTGAAACAGTCTTATGTGAAAAATAATGGGCCACAAACAGCTTTGTGAAGCAAAAGAAGCTAACTCTTCTCCTCCAGAAAGATATGTACACCCGTACTCACTTGTATTCCATTTTAAGGCATTTATAGATATGTATAAATCAATTGATAAGACACTATTGACTCCTAATAACCTAGTCCTAAGTCAGAGGTACTGCACTGAAAAACATAACGGGAATACAGTTAAAATATATTAATGATAGAATTGGATCTATCCTCTTGAGAACTTACAAGCAGGTCTAGACAATTGATTTTAAAATTGGGGAGCATAACCAGTATTATCACACCGACAAAGACATTTCAAAGCATGATTATCATGTGGGTTTGGGTAAATTTACAGACAGTTTTACGTAAGGGTGACCTATATCTTTAGATTTTTTGAAAGGTGATTCCAGTAAGTACACAGTGTCAGCTGTTGTTTTAAGACATCACATTGGAGTAGAAATGATTTCATCAAAAAAAAAAAAAAATGTGTCAACCTATGGCTCAGTGGACCATAGTATTCAAAGGAGATGGATTTTCAAAGTTCTCATCAGAGAAAGTTAGTTATATATTAATAATTTACATAAAATAAGTAAAGACGTTATCATACACAATTATTTGATACCGACCAACTCATTTTCATAGAATCTCTCCCAAATAAAAAACTTTTAATTTCAGCATTAAGATTTTAAGTAAAACAATCTGTCTTCAAGGTGTTAATTTTGAGGAGAAACTGGCAAAAGTGGTCATTGAGATTACATTGTGTTAAACAAATCATGACTACAGAATAATAGGTTTGTCCACTGAAAAGAGTCACTGTGTTATCCCAGGCACCCCATAGTGATTACAAATAATGTCTAAACTGCAATTTTATGAAAGAATATTTCCCTAGTCATTTGTTGCAAGGCAAGGATTACATCTTTATTCCTTAGGCTGTAGATCAATGGGTTCAGCATTGGGCTTAAGAAAGTATAAAAGACTGCAATTATTTTGGACTCCTCTACAGACTTCTCTGATGGAGTCCTTAAGTACATGCAGAAGAGAGTTCCGTAAAATAGAGTGACTACCGTCAGGTGGGACCCACAAGTGGAAAAGGCTTTGTGCCTGCTTTCCGCAGAACGCATCCTCAAGATAGCCGCAAAAATGAGAAGGTAGGACAGAAGAATGATGAAGAGAGAGCTTGAGAGAGTAAAGCCAGCTACTACAAACATCGCCATCTTTTTGACATAGGTGTCAGAACAAGCCAACATTATAAGGGGAGGATCAGCACAGTAGAAATGATTGATTTCAAGAGAGCCACAGAAGGATAAATGAAACGTCAGCACTGCCTGAGAGAGCCCATTAAGGAAGCCACACATATAAGTGACTGTGACCAGAGAGCTACAAACGTTCTTGGACATCCTGGAACTG
>CAUYRT010093519.1:0-46391 GCA_963574885.1 Lepilemur ruficaudatus
TGTGCCTGCTGCATTCACCCACTCCATGCTCACTAGTGTAGACATTATCACTGAAAGTGAAAAAAAGTGTTTAGGTTTAATACATAAAAAATATTTTATTATGCTTCTTTTTTCATGTTTTTAAACTCCCAGTGAGATACTTATTTATTCATTTGCCATTTTATTTTTTTCTTTTGTGAACTGGCTGTTTGTGTAGCTCATTTTTCTGTTTGTTTTCTTTTAATAATATGTGACTCCAAATTATAAGCAAATCTTTTTTTTCAAATAGTTGAGAAATAATCTCTTATGAGGTCAGATTTCTCAAAATCATTGAAGAGCCTTACTAATTCTTCCATGAAATTGAAAAAATACAAATATTATATATATTTATTTATATATATTTTATATAAAAATATATACATATAGGACTAACTCATGTCTTCTTAACTACCTATGGAATTCCCATTGTAGGAACTTTTCCACCAAAATTATGAAATCCCAATAAATCCTGGGGCTCTACGTGCCTCAGTTTACACAATCATGGTCAAAAAAAATTACAGTCCAACAACCACAAATGGTCATTTTTAAAGATTTTTGATATTTATATATCACAACCACCATGAAACAGGATCCAATTCATACCCCAGCGATACAGCTCAAGCCCTTTCGTGCCTCCACGCGGGATTTTCTTGGCCCCACACTCTAACACCATCCCTCCATCTCATTTTTCCTACAGAGATTTTTCTTCCTCTCTCTTCCTCACTCTCTCCTAGAACTGTATCCTGTGGATCAGCTTGGCCTCTCTGAGTCCTCTCCTCCTTTATATTAATATTTGCCTCTCCTGCCCGGTTCCTTCCTCCCTACTCTCTCAACTTTGGATTAAAAAACACAAACAAAAACAAAAAAACACAAGAGTAAGTAAGTTTATTAGGCACATCCACACCTTGATCAATTTTGTTCTTGCAACATTTGGAACGTTCAACAAAGCGCACCATAGCCTTGTAGCACCCGCAGGCCTCTTACACGGCCAGGAACCACAGCCCGCCCTGCGTGGAAATAACTGCACACAGCTCCAGAGAGACACGAACCCTTCAAGTCAATTAACTCCCACTTTGCCACTCATCCTCGCTATCCTCAGCCAGCTCCCCAAATGCATCAGTCATTCATCCTCTCATGTGCTTTGTGTTTTGTCCCCTCTGAGGCATCAGCTCACAATGCTAACTTACCTCTGGAGGCTTCTCACTGAGTTCTTCTGCCCTCCAAACAAACTTCTCGTGCTGAACCCCTTGCAGAACAATACCACGTGTCTTGCACACCTGCAATGCTACTCTATTCCCTGCAGCTTGCCGGAAGGATGCCACTGTGGGACGCAGCAGTTCTGGGAACACTCTTCAGATCATCAAAGCTGACCCCTCTTTTGGCCAACAACACCTCGAAATGATTTCATCTTCAGTTTCAAATTGCTTAGGCCTTTCTGTTTAAGAGTTTGGGTTACATGCAAAAGTTATAAAGTAAAAAAAAAGGCAGCACTTAAATAAATATTTGTTAAATTCATGGAAACGCTATTTATGTGGACCAGTTGTAGATATTCACATACAGGAAAGAAGCTCACTTCCGTAAAGTGCCTATGAGGACAGCAAAGGGCAGTCTCTAAAAATATTAAGAATAAATTGGCTTGCACGGGACCCGGCTCCCTAATGCCAGGCACAATCAGTGTGCCAAAGCAGGGCCTGGAGGATGAGGAAAGTGGGATGGGAGTTTCCTCTGGTGGCCGAAGAGGAAAGACCCTTTACTTCCAGAACGGCTAAGGCTCAGACCACAGGCACTTCAGGCAGGGATTCTGGCTTCATATGTCAGACTCACGCAACAGAGGGATTAAGAACCTTGCACAAGCCCCCCAAGCACCCCAAGCTTCCACCTTGGAATCCATACGTTTTCCTGCTGTCTGCTCATCTCTTGGGGCACTTAGGAAAACTCTCTAAGTTGTTTTCTTTCTTTCTTGAGGGCTCCTTAACACCCACTGCACAAAGTGAACTACTTGTCCCTCCCCATCTCCTTCTTTAGGGTAAATAGAGGTAGGGCTCTCTTTTAGTTCCTAAGAAGCTTTGATAAAGAAACTGGTTGATAAAGAGGAAGCAATAAGTGAATTTCATTAGAATTTTAAGTTTCAGCCCTAAGACACACACTCATTCTTCCATTCCCCACTATATGTCCGTTCTGGCGCATTATCCTTTATTTCAAACTGTGGCCCAATACCTGAATTCTGCCTCTCCCTTTACCCCCTTTAAATGGGCTCCCTGTTTCCATTGTGTCCCTGTCTTTTACTTCTGCCCTTGGTGCTATCTCAAAGATCAAACTGGGTTTCCAGCTCTGCAGTACTTGGAATAGTCCCACCCCAGCCCTTGGGTGGGTGAGTTCCCTGGACCCCATTGTGAGCTCCTGCTTCATCAGGAGGGTGCCGAAACAATACCATGTAGTCTGGAAGCAGTGTGGGAAGACTTCTAAGTTCACACTGTGTTTCCCAGTGACTACCTACCCTTCTATCCTTATGTAAAAACTCCTGCTCCCTTGAGGTTTCTGCCACCTCAGCACACCACAGTCTGGCCTCTACTCATTTTCAATTCTTGACCTCCAGGTTAACATTCCAGTTTGAGTATGGGCTTTAGAGCAGGGCTTACAATCTGACTCACAATGCCAACTCTCATCATTATCTTTAGTGCCGTCAGCACCCGTGTGGATCAAATGCCCCAGCTTCACAGTTTTTCCACCTCTGCAGCTCCAACCAGCTTAAAGCCCCCTTGGACTCTAGCCCTACTCTCATGGCCCAAGTTTATCTGTGACCAGCTGGACTGGCCAGTGGCACTATGAAGCAGTGCCACGGAGCATAAAGAAAGGAGTGACAATTGACAGTTGGTAAAAGAAGCCAGGGGTCACAGTCTGATAAACAGCAAAACCTCAAGTCTAGGGGATTAAGTGTAAGGGCATGAATACAGACAGCAATTAAACTATGAAATAAGTTGTGATCATATTTTATAGATCCAGGGTAATGAGTTTCTGGACATTGGGATAGATGCATTCACACACACACATGCAACCTCAGGGAGTTTACAGACCCAGATTAAAGACAGCTATCTTGAAGGATAATGTTCATATTGAGTAGCAAGTATACAGGGCACTTTGGTTACAGCTCTGCTCAACCTCTCTCCCAAGCCACCCCAGGCTCCCACCCTTCATATCCTTTACAAATCTTATTTTGATTCAATTGAATTTCCCTGAATGCACCATGCTACTTCTTGATCTTTTCTCCTGCTTTTGCCCCATCTTTCTTCCTTAGCATTTCCTTCCCTCTGTAGGCTGTCCCTCTCTGCACTCCACAGTGTCTGTTTCCTGTCTCCATGTAGCACTGATTTCTAATGCAATATGGTAATTGTTCATGTTACAATCTGGGTCCTCCACTGGAATGTAAGCCGCTTGTTGAGTACGGATCATATTTTCTTATCATTGCATCACCAAAACCATGCCCAGCATTAGGTACATGCTAGATATTCAATATATTGTAGCTGAATAAAGTTAATTAGTACATATTATCTAGAGCTACATTTTCCTTCTTTCTGAAATCTTGAACATCAGATTTTAATTTCCAGTCTTCTGGTGACTTTCACCTGCTCTATGCCTCCTCAAATATTACCAAGCTCTGGTTCTGCAACTGCATCTAGAATGTATTTAATGTCCTAGAATTCTCCATGTCAAACATCTGTGTTTAGGGCCAGAACTTACTCAGAGGAGCTGAGTTCTCTTCCTATCTGATTCTTCACTTATCTTAGACTTAAACCTTTGTGGCTGTTCTCAGTTTTTTAGCTTAAACATTATTCCCTTTGGTAAAGACAAGGCTAAAATGACAATTAAGCACTTCTGCTTTCCCTCTGCCCTATCTGACCCAGCAATGGTTCCATCTCTTCTTCCTCTTATTTCTTGCTCCAACTATAGCTTTGTAAAATAGTACTTTAAATTCGAACTTAGTCCTTATCCTGAGTCTTCTCTTATCCCAAGCTTCCTCCTTTCTAACAAAATTCTTACTCTCTTGAATGAGCCCTTGCTTTTGGGTCCCTCTTTCCATCTTTTCTATTTGTGCTTCAGAGGACCAGGAAACTCCAAGAGCCTCCCTTTTGAAGAGTCTCTTGCTATGCAATCATGTCAAATTTCTTCAAATGTTTTTAGAAATGTACTTTTCTAATGTTTAGAGTTTGTGCGTGAGTAGGTTCAGGGTTCCCCTTTTTGGCTGTTGTAAATGCTAAGATAAAGATAGACACTTTCTGCCAAGATTCTTCTCATTCCTATCTTAACAAACAGTCCTTCCTTGTGGGTCAGAATTAAATCCAGAATTACAGATCTCTTCTTTGCAAAGAAGTTATGAGCAAGGCAAATCAAGAATTTGTTATACATGTTTCTTTCACCAGAATAAGACTAGCAGGGCATGTTGTCACTCTGTCCAGCTTGTGGGCCATGGTTTGAACATTATCCAGAGTCTCTAGCTAGCCAGGTAATTTATAATTTATTTCTGAAGCAATAGTTCCCTCTTTATCTTTCTCTCCTTTTACCCTCACCTACTCCCTTTGGTTCATCTACTCCCTACAGGTATATGGCTTCTTAATAGAGAGTTCAAGATTTAGCCTTTCTATCCTCTTTCTTCCTTTGAACAGATTTAACTCATTAGTTGTTGTCATCAATATTTACAAGCAAAATTTTTGTGATACATATGTAATTTGTGTGCAACTACAAATTAACATTGCTTGTCATCTGCATGCTGTAATTGGTGTACAGTTGAATTACAAGGAGACAAACACAAAGGCAAAATAAAAGAAAATAAATGAGCATATTCCTCATTTACATCTAGTGAGCCTGCAATACTCATTGCAAAAGTCCATCTCTCTTAAACGCTATCTAACAAATTTTTTTAAGTTCTAGATGTGTTAACAAATTTATGAGAAGATATTTTTTGGTTTGTATATATTATATATCAAATCAACCTATTTTCATTGGTTTTAAGCCTATAGAAATTATTTTATAGTAGCCAAAAGAATAGTATTAACATAAGATGCTCTCTGATTAGAATTTATTTGTTTGTTACCTGTGAAATCAGTATTTCTGGGAGCAAATATTAAACTGTACAACTCAAATAAAAAAACCTGATCTCACAATTCCCCAGAGAGTAGAGAGAAAATATTAAATTTTTAATTTTTATTTTTAAAAATAAGAAAGATATTAAGTTAATAAAACATTTGATGAACACAGGCACCCTCCTTTAAGCTTTTCTTGCTGAAGTAAAAATAATTAAAATACATGAAAAGCAATAAGGGAACCAAACATCAGCAAATAATTTTGGAAGATGCATAAATCACATTGTAGAAGAATTTGTAATAAGAAACAGGTATTAGAACAAACTACTTAATGTAAGATGCTTACTACACCGTTGGAGGAAAGAATGGATATTTATATAATGTCTGGGCTTATGCTGATTCTGCTTTAATTAAATACTAGAAGTAATTTCTGTGTCTCATCTAAGCAGTGACAATCAGCAAAGGCTTTACTGCCCCCTTGGAACATATTAGAAATGGGGCAGTTTTTGATCAACATAGTGACTGGGGGACACTTACTGGCATTTAGTGGGTAGAGGTCAGGGATGCTAGAGTCCTGGTAAGCATAGCATGGTTTTGCACAATGAAGAATTGTCCCTCATCCTGCACAACTTCCAAAGGTCTTACCATACATTCATGTAAGTAAAAAATCTTCTAATTTTCTGAGCTTAGAACCTAACTCCATTTTACATATAAACCCGAAATATTCTTTGCACACTTTTCATATACACTACATTTGGGGGCAAGGAAAAATTGTACTTTGTTTGGAACTTTGCTAAGAGTTGCTTACCTCACAAACTCTTGATCATTCAGCAATCATGAACTGATCGCTCATCACTTGCCTGGCAGCAAAACTAGACCTGAATCGATTTGAGGCTATTTGGGAAATTGTGTCACAGGCAGCAACACTTTTGTCAGTCTACACTTGTAACTGCCACGTTCAAATGTTAATAGGAAGAAATGGTGTTGACTCTTCCTATTCAAAATGTAGTCCATGGACCAGAGCATTGGAATCACTCTTGAGCACACTAGAAATACCCTACTCTAGATCTATGAAATCAGAACCCACATTCTAACAAGATCCACAGGTGATTTGTATGCACATCAAACTCTGAGAAGCAATGGTGTAGACAATAATTAGGAGAAAATTGTTATACTTCTTAAAAATCCAGTCACAGATTTTTAACATAGATAACACAAACACCTGACTCCTATATTATATCTTCTAGTGTGGTTTGTTTGAGAATTTTACACATTGAGAAATATTATATTTAATTACAGTTAACTTTCTCTTATTTCTCCTTTTTCATTATTAGTACATTTTAGATATTTTTGAAATTATGAATTAATTTTATTTCAAGATAATAAAGGAGATATTATAGCAATAAAAAGGATGAGTTTCTCTGATACGGGTGAGAGCTACTGAATGAAGGAAAGACATATTGAATGGAGAAAATTATATTCCCACTGCATATCATTTATATAATAAAAACAATGTTTTATGGAAAAACTGTCAATGTAACCACTGATATAATAGCTGCTTTAGCTGGAATAAAACTTGAATTCTGGGATAAGAATACAGAGATAACTTCAAAGATAAATTTATTCACTATTTTTATTAAAAGCAAAAAGCTCTTGCAGCAAAGATGTTGAAGCTAAAGTTTCAAAAGTTGTTACAAGATTTCATGGATATACTTGATGATTAATTTTAAGTGTCAACTTGACTGGGGTAAAGGATGCCCACATAGCTGGCAAAACATTATTTCTGGGTATGTTTGTGAGGGTGTTTCTGGAAGAGATTAGCATCTGAGTCTATAGACTGAGTAAAGAGGATTTAGTTGTGTCCAAAAAGAACAAAAAGGCAGAGGAAGTGTGAATTTGCTTTCTCTGTTTAAGCTGAGACATCCATCTTCTGCCCTCAGACGTCTAAGCTCTTTCTTGGCAGGCCTTGGAACTTGGAGCCCCTGGTTCTTCAGCCTTCAGGCTTGGACTAGAACAACAAACACTACCAGCTTTCTGGACCTCTGGCTTGCAGACAGCAGATCATGGGACTTCTCAGTCACCATGATTGTGCAAGCCAATTCCTCATAGTAAGTTCCTATTTTATGTATCCATATACATCTTCTTGTTCTGTTTCTCTGTAGAAACCTAACTAATATACATAGATAATATTATAAAAGTCAGACCTTTAAAGTGTAGTAGACTGTTCACTGTTCTTTGTAGAGATGATGAATGATCATGAAAACATTTTATATCATGGACAAGATCACCAGTTACATCATTGCAGAGTATGTTTCAGAGTTGTCAAATTTAAAAGAACTACAAATTCTTATTTTATAAAAGCACTAGTGTTCCACATTCTTTCTTTTCTATGATAACAAGTACCTATCAATTTTATGGTAGTAAAGCAGAATTTTAAAAAAATCAACACTGTCCCTTCGAGAAAAGCGACACTGTAATGATAAGCAGGCTAGTTTCTGCTTTTGAAGGCAACTCACGCTGTGGTGAGAGCATTCTGAAACCAAACCTTAGGAAGTGCTTCCTTCTTAACTGATTAATTTCTGAAGATACATATTATCTACAAAAACTCTCTAATCTGCTCCTTTTAAAAAGTTTAGAAATAGACATTTCTAATTCCATTAAAAAATTCTTCCCAATGACTCTCAAATGGGTTTTAAATGTACTTGTTAAATACAATTGTTAAAAATATAAAAATGCAACACCTCTCATTAGTTGGCAAAAAATATTGATTTCTAAGATACTGGGTGAATTGGTTGTGGTGGAAAAGTCTTTTTAAAGTGTTCTTGGCTTGTGTGCAGAGTCTATTCAATTCTGTTTTAATTCAAGTCCACGATCTCCTATCATAATTCTAAAATCCAAAATCTCTAAAAACCAAAAGTTTGTTCATGACTCACTTGGCAGCAAAACGTGATTGGAATTGATTTGAAGCTCTTTGCGGACTTGATTTTTCCCATGCAATGTGCCTATTCACATCTTCTGCTGCAGAAATATGAGGGTGTTTAACTGTGGGGTTCTGCCTCAGATCTTGTCAGGGGTATTACATAACATATGCTATACCAATTGTATGAAGTTCCCAAATCCACAAAATTATGAATATCATAAATTTATCTGATCCTAAGAGTTTTGGAGCTATGGACCTGTGCAAATTCCTAGCAGTGAATATGAGATGTAGAAAGAATTGCCGTGTTCTTGATGATATACAAGGGTCTTTTTCATTGTATTTTAATGTTAAGGATCTATAATTCTGAAATTTGTTCCCTGATTTTTTGTTATTATGAAGATAGAAGAGTCACATTTTTGGGCAGAGGGCCTGTAATTCAGGGTCAGCCTATGTAAGGCAAACAGATTATCTCATTAGGAAAACCCCAAAAGTGTATACACACACACACATATTTCTTTTTCTCCATTTTATTCTTACAAGAGAGTTCTGACTCTTGGGAACACCATGAGCTCAACTGAAGCTGAGAGATTTCTGAGATATATTTTTGCTTTATCTGGGGTGTGGGGAAAGGGTTCCTTGACTGGCATTATAACCTAGCCTACGGCATGAGTTTGAAAGTGCACCTTTAATGCAACGGAGTATACAAGTGAAAAAATGATACCAGCAACAGGTTAGTGTGAGTGTTCAAGGGATGACTTTTCTACTGGAAAATGAAAAATGATGCAGGGACATGAATATGTTTTCCAAACCCCTTGGCTATTAGCAAATGTTTGCAAAAAAAAAAAACTTTCATAATTCTCTGGAGGTTCTCAACCATTGGAAAGCACACAGGCAGGAACCCAAGTGGCTCTCACCCTGGGAAGTTTTACCATTTGTACTACCATTAAAAAAACCTTTATAGCAAGTTTTTCTATCTCTATCCCTTTATTTTAAATAAAAACATTTGCTGATATAACAAACACAACTTTCTAAATCTAAACTGGGAGAGTGTCAAACCAAACAACTATTTGTGAAAACATTTTATTTGGAAAATGTAGAGAGGGCTAATAGATAAATAGGCTAATAAATAGAGTCTGAAGTAGATGATTTTGGACTAAAGGTATAATATTGGGTTTCAACCAGCATTGCACTTATGAACTAGAAAGCTTAATTAGTTGTATATTTATTTAGGTGAAGGCTGAGGCACAACTTGATGGGAAAAAAAAATTTGTCTTTAATTTTGGAATGGGAATATGCATAGTACAGGATCTGGTCTAATGGTAGTAGAATTGAGTCCTACTGGGCAAAACTGCAATAGCTCAAACTTACATTTCATAAACAAACAGAACAGTTGTTTAGCTGAAGTTTAAAAATGCAACAGTAATGTAACTAATTGGGTCCCACTGATGCCTTCACTAATCCATCTCCCCATGAGCTTTATATCATCAAGGAATAACTAATGCCCTTGCCAAATAAGGGTCATGTTGAGTATTTAGCTTTCTTTCATAGATACCAAAATACATCCAGAATCTTACCACTTTCAGAACTTCCATGATGATCACTCTAGTCCATCCTTGCTTGGACCATTGCTTTATTTTCATGCTTCATCCTCACTCCCATACAATCAATTCTCCATACAGCAGTCCTAAAACAAAAGTCAGATTATGTCACTCTTCTGCCCAAAGCTTTCCATATCAGTTAATCTAAAATTCAACTCCTTACTCTTAGAAACTTTCTCCCACCACTCCTCTGACTCCATGTGCTATCACTGTTCCCAGGGCACACACCTCTCTATTCACCCTTGCCTCCTTGCTGGTATGTGAACATACCACACATTCCTACCTCATGGCCCCTGTACATCCGAATTCCTCTGCCTGGATGCTCTTTCCCCAGACATCTGCAAGCCTTGCTCCTTTTATTCTGCTCCAATGTCACCTTCTCTGTCAATCTCCCATCCCCATCCCAGAAGCCTTGTCTTTTATGTTCTTCTGCTTTATATTTCTTCATAAAACTCATCGCCTCCTGACTTATTTTACATCTGTTCCACTTCAGAAAAACAGGGGCTTCATCTGTTTTGTTCACATGGTATCCTCAGCTACTAAAATAATACCAGCAACATAGGGGGCTTTCATGAATGGATGAATGAATGCTTATACTTTAAAGTTGATAATATATTAATATAGTTGGATAAAATACTTCAGCTTTGAAAAATATGTTTAGTTTTTTTTTTTTTTATTTATTTTGGGCTCCTGGAGTCATTACACTCTTGAGATCATTTTTTGTTGTGAAGTTTATGGATTGTTTTGGAAACTGAATTCAGTTGCTTTTATAGTTATTTTAATAAAATTGTAACAACCAACTGGCATATGATTGTATTATTCTAAACAAGTATTTATTTTTAAATGTCTTTCTGCATGTTTGCTTGTTTAATCATCGTGCTAGTTTATACAAATCTGCAAATCCATGAAAATGAATACAATTCTAAAAGGTATGTAAACATTGAAAATACAGAGATACTTTAAATGTCATTTGGTAGGAGGAGTTAGTCTCCTTGGGCTTGTTGGATGTGAAAAAGCTTTACAGAGACTGGCTGTGGGTGACTGAGAAGACTCATCTCTGCTGTAGGTGGGGCTGTAGGCGTCAGTGTGGACCCTTTTTAGTCACATGGTGGACAGCCCACAAGATGACTGTTGCTGGGAGAAATGATGAAACATTTGAATGATCCACAGGAAGCTAAAATGAAGATACAGAGACACAATACTTCTGTATGTTTTGCAATATCCACTCTGTTTCTCATTCTTTCTTGAGATTTTTGGTCTTAGCCACTGTCCCTTTTTTTATTTGTTTGTTTAATTTCGAGCCTCACTAACTACACTGCTCTCATCTTTCACTCTGCCACCATTATGGTGGCTGAAGTGACTTATGTCAGCAGGTGATTGAGGATAAAATGTCTTGCTCTATACTTTCTGTCTCCAGAGAAACACGTGTGTAGTGGTTAATTAATTAACATTAATAATTAGGTGTTTGTAAATGAATGAATGAAATGAATGGTTGCTCATCAGGGGACTGTCAGGTGGACTGAAGGACACAGGAGTCACCCCAATTATGTCAGTGAGGGTTATTGGGGACAAACAATGAATGCAGACTCTCGGTCTCTGAAGGAAAAGGGTGCCAGGGGCTCACAGAATCGAGGCAAGGCAGGGGAACAGCAAGAACCATGGAAGTGCCAAAAGAATTTCTAAACAATCAGGAAGCGGGAAGCAGTGTCTGGCTAGTCATCCTGATTATGGCAAAGCTGTGCTGGGACTGCCTCTGTCTCTGCTCGGTGAGCCCAGCCCCAAACATCACCAACTCCCTTGCTCCTGGAGATTCAGTTCATCTGGCCCATGGGGTGACTGGGACGGTTGTGGGAACATAGAGGAAGGATCTGCTCTTTGTATTAGAAGTTGCTGCTCCAAATTGCCTCTTGCCAGGACTATGCCCATTTGGGGAGAGATAATTTTCTATAAGAAAACAGAACTGTCAGAAAAGATGATAGATAGTGGTATCCCAAAACAATCTAGGCGACCTGGATGGCAGTGTACATAAAAAATGTACCATAAGCGAAATCTGGTGGAGCACCACTGGTATGTAAATTTTATAGAATAGTGCTATTTCTGTGAAAGCGTTATTGCAAATTAACAAAAAGAGTAATAATTTGCCATAAGAAAAAAAGGGCAATGGACATAAATAGATCATTCTCAGTAAATGTTATAAACAATTAATGAAAAAATAATACTCAGCTTTACCAATTATCAAAGAATGATGAATAAGATATGATTTTGATCCTTGACATTTTCAAGTTATTAAAAATACAGCACTTACTACTGGAAGGTATTTTTCAGTATCACACAGAGCCTTAAAAATGTTTATCAATGTTGATCCAGTATTTCTACTTTTAGGAATCTATCTATCCTAAGAATTTAGAGATCTCGACAAAGATGACATATCCACAGTGCTCATTCCAGCATAATTTGTAAACTGCAAAAAAGTCTGGAAATATCCTAAAAGCCATCAATAGATAAATGATTGTAATATTCCTCAACCATTAAAATTTATATTTTAAAGGAAATTTAATAATAGTAAAAAATACTCAATTTATAAATATTCAGTGAGATAAGCAGAATTTTAAACTATCTGCATAGCATGGTGTTAATTTGGTAACAAACCTTTATGCATAGAAAAAAAACAAAAACGAAGTATGTGGGAGTTAGAGGTGATTTTACTTAGAAATTTTTTGTGTGTCCTCTAAAGCTTTGTATTTTTGTAAAATATAAATGTAAAAATCATAAAAATAACATATATTACTTTATACTCAGAAGAAAAGATAAAAATTTAAAAGGATTTAGAATACCACTTTGATTTAAAAAAAAGTCAAATGAATATTGAGATGAATATACAGCAGAACCTCTTAGTTATTTTTCCTTCACATCTCTGAAGATATGAAAAATTTGGAAAAAAATCACAAAATCTCTCAGGAAAGTAGAAATATTATATACCAAGTTATCCTACTTCTAAAACTTACATTTGGCAGTCCATACCTTAAATTTTTCTCTAAACAAAATACGGAATTTTTCTATTTTATTTCTCTGTCTCGGGAAAGCAGATATTCAGTTATTGTGAGGGCACTTAAGTAATTTTATTTCTAACTATAGTTAATAGAAAGAGCTATTGTTGCTGGCTAGTGCCAAATATTTTAATAATGACATTCAAGAATTAGGGATGCAATGTTATATAGCCTGCTGCTTCTCAACCAAAAGCGTTATAATTTCTAAAGGCAAGCTTGTAAGAGTACAGTTATTTGTGTGCATAATACTTATCAAATCATCTGTGACTAATAAAACTTGAGAAAGAGGGGAGGGAAGAGGGATTCAGCCTTTCAGTAACATGCTTGTCTTAAACTTGCCAAACTCCTCTTAGGCAATACTCTGCTTGCTCAGAGGGCCATGTGTTTAATTGTAAAAATCTGTCAGTATGATAGGATTCAAAAGACATCAATCATTTCTGTCAACAAGGAAAGAGTGATGGCTGTGTGACGCTTCTACCATTAGGAAAAGATGTGCTCAGGAGAGAAAAATGTAGTCTAGGGAGGGCTGAGCAACTGTAGGTTATAGGAAAACTGAGTTCCCGACTATAATTTCACCCCCTCCCCTATTTGGGGCGGGAATATTATATTTTTCATTTCATGTAATGCCATGTGTGCTGTAAGACATTATGTAACTCGGTCAGTCTCGGCTGTGTAATATCCACTAAATGCTTTAAAGTGGCTGACGTTATTGGCAGTTTGGTGTATGGGGAGGCCAATGCTTCCTTTGGCTTCGGCAGGATGCAATATTGTGTAATGAGGTTGAAATTGGCCTATATTCAAAATTATATTCCAGAAGGGCTGCTATTCAAGCCACATGACAACTAGTTCTCTTTTTCTTAAGACTTTATTCTAAGAGGACTAAAAATGGCAAAATTGCTGTTTGGACAGTTCCATGGGTGGAATGGGAATTTTCCATGTTTTACTCCCAGTTTATCATTTTACACTAAGATTTCTGACTTACACTAAATTTTAGAGACACCAAGACACAAATTCCCGTCTCCTTTTTAAACTGTGTGACCTTAGGCTGGTTACCTCACTCTTCTGAGCCTCCGTTTCCTTAACCTGTAAAATGACAATAAAACTACCTTAGGGAGGTGCAAGAAGGCTTATAGATGACGTCGACAATGCTTCTATTTTTTAAATTATGTCACCTCAGGCAAGTTATTTCACCTTTTGATTTGCTGTTTCCTTCCTTGTAGATTGGCCCAGTCGCGGCTACTACCTGCAGTAGCGGAGAATTAGATACTATAGGCACAGTTCCTAGAATGTGCCTGGGCACTTGGCGGCTCCAGAATACTGGATAATGATGATGCTAGCCAACACTCCCTGGGTTGGCGCGGTTGAGTTTCGAACCTTTGGGAGAAGAGAGCATAAGAAACCGGGGCCAGGAGAGGCCCGCCGGGGAGTCCTGCACGGCGGGACGGCCAGCCCGCGCCGCGACGCCCGCGACCGGGCACCGCCTCGCCCCACCCCTGCCAAGCCGGGGCGAATCCGGGCTGCGAGTTCCGGGCGGCCGCACGGCGCGGAGTCCTCCTCCTCCTCCCCCTTTCTTCCTCCTCTTGAGCCTCCAGCTGTGCCAGCTGCGCCCGTTGCGCCCGAGCCCCGAGAGCCCGCCGCGATCGCTCAGGTGCTAGCGTCCCCGTTGCCCTGCAGGTAGGAGCCGCGCGGAGCCGGGCTCACCGAGCTCCCGCAGGGGCCGGGTTTCCGCGGCTCTAGTCCTAGGTCCCTCCTCCCGCCAGCCCCGGGCAGCTGGCCGCTCCCCGCCCAATTTGGACCGGACTTCAGCAGCTGCGTCGGCGGCGGCTTCCCTGGCGATCCCCGGGGGCCCCCCTGTGCACGCCTTCGGGCCAATTCCTGCAGTCAAGGCGGACAACTTGGGCGCGCACTTTTGCCCAGGGCGGCTACCTGGAGGGCAGAGCTCCGCTGGCTCCAGGCGGAGGTTGGGGGCGTCCTCTGCAGGATGCACCCCCGCACCCCCCGCTGCGGGCCCCCAGTGCAATGTGTCGGGTGCCCCCAGGTCACCTCGCGCGCCCTCGGTTCACGAGCGCTGTAGGATGACTGGGATGGAGGGCGCGATGGGACCGGCATCCCGTACCAACCAGGAAGTGCTGCGTTCCAGGGCTTAGAGCCCAGCCGGCCGGAGCACTGTCCTGGGCGTGTGGCCACACAGCTGCTAGCCCAGGCACCCCCGAGGTGAAATGATGACGCCGAGGTGGGGCGAGAGGGCTCAGGGCCAGGGGTCCCGGGGGCCAGAAGTGGGGCATGTGTGAAGGCTCTTGTTCTTCTCACCCCGGTTCAAGGTATTTGGGACCTAGGCCTCAACTCTGGGAGTGCGGTCCTCCAAGCTTTCTACAGGATTCTGTGATGCCTTTCAGAACCGCCCTTGTAGACTCAGTGTGGAGCTACTGCCACGCCTGTGTTTACTCCTCCTAATCTGGGATTATTGCTTTCTTTACTTCCTCTATGAAGCCCTAAATGCAAGTAGATTCTTAAGGACCACAACACTTTCTGCCCTTGATCATCCCTAGGTCTCTACTCAGAATGGGGAATTCTGTTAAATTTATCAGCCAGGCCTGCCGGTTTCAGTTAAGATAACCCTTTGTGGACCTCCAAGGGCCTCTGGGAGGCTAGGTACCCAGAGACCTTTGAAGTATGTTAAATGGTTTAATTAATGGTAGTGCAAAGAAAACTTGAATGAAAAGAATCCGCGGTGTGAACTGTTTACAAACACCACATTTACACACTGCCTGTTTGAGTTAGAATCTCTTTCAGCATTAAATGTTTTGTGACACAGGTACAACTGAATTTGTACACAGCCTGTAAGTGTTGTTTGGGGAGCTTTTGACTAACTGTACAAGCTCTAAGTCTGTTTTTTCAAGAACCAGGTACAATTAACAATCCATATAAAAAGTGCGAGTACTAAGGCTTTGGGAAAAAAGTGTCTGTACCACGTTTGTCTCTGATGTTGGAATGTGTACATACCGTGGTAAGTGGTAAGTGCTGTACAACGCTTATTTAGGTTTGTTGCTTCATTTATAACTAGGTAGTGGAGAATCCTGCTTCTTGGAAGTTGCCTGATTATTTAGTGTGTGTTTCTTAATTAAAAATTATAGTCATAAAATTCATTTAACTCTTACAAGATTTTATAAAAATTTTATTTCACTTTTATTGTGATAAAATACACACAACATGAAAATTTACCATCTTAGCCATTTTTAAGTGTATACGTAGCATTGTTAAATATTCACATCATTCTGCTACCATCACCACCATCCAGCCACAAAATTCTTTCCATCTTTCTTACGGGGTTTTAATAACATTTTAATGATAATGATTGTGTTGGAGGCTTTAGTTTTCTCACTAACAAAGTGTGAGTTCCTTTTCATAGCTTTAGAGAAACGCACTTTTACAGAGGAGGGGTAAAGAGCCATAGCCTGACAGTTCTGTAAATCTTATGTCTATGAAGAAAGGTCTAATATAGCACTATTTGAATATGAACTTGTGAGCTACTGAAATTTGTATGTAAGGGTACTGTGAGGTTTAGCTATCAAGAGGAACAGGTAAGGGAGTTATTGCTGTTTATCATTTCCTTCCCTGAATATCCAACAGAAAAATACAATCGTCAGTTTTGTCTCCTTTAGCATACAGTAGTACCTATTTATTATAAATTATGCTTGCATTCAGGTCGTGGTGGTGCCTTTTTAGTAACTAAAAGCAGTTTTGATCAAGCTAGCTGCTGGTTGTAGCAATTTCTTGTCCATCCCAAGTGTTTACTAGAGACTGATGCTAGAGGACCCCGCACTTGAGATATGGCTCTTTAAACTCGCAGTTAGGCTGAGTCATTGTGTTCACAAGAAAAGCTGTAGCTGCGCAAGGCCTGGTTTTATGTTTACGATCCTTTAAGTCTTCGCACCACAAAATAAAATTTATTTGCTAGGGTGTGGTTAAAAGTTGTTGCAGGGTTAAAATGAGGAACGTGTAAACCTAAATTTCCCATAAGCCTGTGTCATTCCTGATTACAAAGGGAATCATACAAATCGAATCTTATGCTTCAGTGGGAACACATTCCAATGTGCTAGTTTCCCTAAATTCACAGTGCGTGTGAAATCTGGATCCCAGATGTTTTACTGCTGGGTTATTAAACAACAGTGTGTGTTATGTGTTTCATACTGTCACTGTTTTTTTTCTTTCTGTTTTGAAACTTTCTTAATTTTTAAATTTATTGAACAAACATTACAGTGACAGAATAAAATGACTTATTTCTTCAATAAACACTTACATGGTGCTTACTTTGTGCCAGGCTCTAGTCTAAGCATTTTATAAATATGAATGAATTTTATCCTTAAAACATATAAAGTAGGTAATCTTATTATGCCCATTTTATAGATGAGATGAGGCAAGTTGAAGCACAGTGAGATCACACAACTAGTCTATGGCAGAACTGGGTTTCCACCCCAGGCAGCCTGCACCAAGAGTTTTAGCATTGCTGTCTGTCCAGAAAAACATAACCTTCAATTCCATCCTCCCAAACAGATGAACTTTTTTCAGGTTTTTTTTAATAACCATTTTGTCCTTATTCTTAGGGATAAGTAATTTGACATAATTGCAAGCAGAGTGCAACTCAGTAAGTTCAACTCCATCGGTTCAATTCCTTTATTTCTCAGAAGAAGTTAAGCTGGAGCGTGGTTATGTCCAATGGTGGAAGAGCTGGGCCAGGGTCCTGGAGACCCTCTGCTGGGCCAGGACTTAACTCTTCATTGGAGGAGGTTGGGCCAGGGATCTTGGGAGGCTCTGGGGAGGGCTGGGCTGTATCAGGGAGGGGATGGGCAGTATTGCCAATCAGGAGGGAAGCACTTCAATATTTTAATCATTGTTATGACCATACTGGAGCTAATCTGCTAAATAAGAGCCCAGGTTCTGGGTGACTCTGGGCCACAGAGATAGATGTCTTTCTTCCTAGGGCTCCAGAATCCTGGATTCCTTCCCCAGTTACCGCTAATGCCTGTGTCCCTGGGCACCCCTGGGGGTGAGGAGAATATTTATCCTGTACTCAATCATTTTTTGAGCTTTTGGATCTAGAGTTGGGAACCTTTTGAAAGCCTCTGATGCACAAAAGAAAATCAGCCAAAAGCTACAGGAAAATAAAAATAACTTTGTTTAATCAGTTCTTTTGTTCAGACAGAGAGAGAGACAGAGAGACAGAGAGAGAGAGGAGAACGAGGGAGGAGATGGGGTGCAGGGAGGAAGAGAGACTTCTCAGGGCATAAACTTATGAACTATATATTAAGAACAGGAAAATAAGCGTTTGGAATTTAACAGTGATTTTTTTCAAAGTGGCTTTTACAGACTGTACATTTGGGTGAGGGAAAATAGGAATAAACACGGGGAAAAGCAAAGTGGTGAGAAGCAAATGCGGAGCGGAGACATTGGCAGAGGGCCACAGCGTGGAAGACAAGGTGCTAAGACCTTCGTCAGTCCTTTATAATAAGCCTTAGTGTCAGTGTGTCTCTGGACAACGCCTTCAAAATGTCAAAAGCAGTTGGAAATGGTCTTTCCTTGGGTTTATCTTGAAGTGATCTTAATGTTGTTTAAACTGTGGCTAATTAACAAAGTAAATAACATACAAGGGAGCGCTTAGCCCCAGCTTGGTATCTTCAGAACAATCTAGTCTGGTTTGGTTTGAACGACTTTTTTATGGGCGGACTTTACAGATAGCATGATATGAGATCACTGTATTTGCAATTGTTTTGTTTATTATCTGTCTTCCCTGGGAAAGGGCAAGGTCCTTGGGGTCACAGACTGTGTTTTGTCACTGTTGTGTCTCTAGTGTCCATTGTAGTACACAATGGATGTGAGCTGAATGAAAGGGTGCGTTTCATGGATGAAAGGGGGGTGTGTGATTCATTTTATTCAAATATATAGGTATTTCCAGAAAAGAAGTTTTATGGTCAGTGCTTTACTTATTATTTGTTCCACTGTGCCATTTAACTATTCTTAAAAATAAATTTGTAGATGTGGAATGGACAGTCTGTGGCCTTTTGGATTGGCAGCTGTACACCTTGACCTTTTTCTACGATGTTTCCTACCCAAGTTCTGATGAAGGAGTCCTTTAAAACAAAGAGATTGAGTAGGTAGCAATGGGTTGGGTTGGGGTTCTATGGCTTGGGGGAGAAAAACAATTCCAGATGTGTGAGGCAGTGGCAGTGGTGGTATGAAGATGCAGACCCAAAAGTGGAAACTTTGATCAAAGGGGCTAAGAATAGAAAAAAATAAATTGAAGATGAAATTTTAGATATTGCTTTTAAAGTTTCACCATTATTCCTGCTTTGGAAGAAAAATAGGTAAGCTAAGGTAAGGTAAGAGTACAGGATTTGGGGATGAAGTATATTTTTGGTACTAACAACACTGTGATGTCAAAGATATTTTTTAAAAGGCAGGAGGAGTGTGTTGGAAATACAGCCAGAATCCTACTATCCCAAGGGAAGAAAAGTACCTGTCAGGATATTGTAGATGGTAATCATTTTAAAGCTAGGAACATGGAACAAAGGCTCTCACCCTAATCTCCACTCCAACCCCAGTTCCACCCCCCAAAACTGCTACTGCCTTGGCTGGAAATGCAGGGTGGCAGGCCAGGGACTGAGCAAGCCAAGTCTTTGACGCTTGGTCAGCTGGGCTCCTCGGAAGGTCCCCTCTGGGAAGGGTAACTACCATGGCCTCAGCCTAACAACCAGGGAGCTTGCATTCAGGCCCTGAGGGCTCTAGCACTATATGGCAAGGACCTTAATCCTTCTATGCTTTCATTTCCCCACCTAAAAAATGGAGATGAAATAGTAGTACCTATCTCGCAGGATTGTTGTAAAGACTGAAGAACATAATGCCTGTAAAGTGTTTAGCACAGAGCCTGGAACATAGAAGTGACACAATAAATGTTAGGGTCCCTTCTTTGACTCCCCTCTCTTCTCCACCCCAAATCCAGCAGGAGCAACATCCACAGAAAAACAAGCAAACTGGATTTAGTGCTAGAGTAGGTATCAAGATGTGGCTCTATGGGCATATGGAGGAAGGGGAAATTAATTTTGTTGGGGAGAAATTCTTTAGTGCAAATGGAATTCCATGAGACTCTGGTGAAGGAAAGCAGTGGGAAGACTTCTGGTGACAGAGCTGGTTACAGCCAGAGACAGTGTGCTGTATGCCTGTAATCATTACACTTGTAGGATGTGTGTTTTGATGTTAGCCAGAAAATTTGATTTTTCTTAATTCATAAGTACACCATAGCATTTAAGAGGAGAATCATGATCATTGCTCTTTATCAATGGCGTATATATAAAGGTACATTTAAAAAATGCATTTAGACTTAAGAAGCACTAGGGTGTACTCTCAAGGTAAGAGTGAACTAGCTCATGCTATGTTGGAAAAACACTCCTCCTACTGCATTCTTTAGCTTCATATTAAATAAGAGGAGGGTATCCTGGCAATTTTAGCTTTATAGGAATGTGGGTAATGTATACGTGCATGAATTACAGATGGGAGTGTAGACTGCTAGTAGCCTGGACCACCAGTTTTCACTTTTATTAAACAAAATTGTGGTTACTGTTGCCCTTCCCTCCCCCAACAGCCCCTTTTCTGAATGAGCTCTTCTGTGAAATTCCAGTCTGTTCTTGATGATTCCTAGAGCAGCACAGCAAGCAGCTGCTTCCTTCATTGCCCCTCCCTGCCCACCTGCTGGCAGCAGTTGCCCCTCAGCTGAGACTGTGGGATCCTAGGAGCAGATGCGAAGGCTCTGCCATACCCTTATTATAGAGAACAGGCAACTAAGACCCAGAAAGAGGAAGGGAAAAGAAAGACAGCAAACTGTTCTTTTTAAAAGCTTTTGCCAGTGGTGTGCTAGAACTGTCTCACACTGAGAGCCGATTTTTGCATTTTGGGAATTTTGTGAACTGGTCATTGAACACACTGTTATTAAAAATTAAATTATTTAAAATTTAGATTTTAAACTTATATTAAATAATATTAGAAACAAAGTTAATAAATGACCAAATCTATCACTTACTATTTTACCAAATTTACTGCTATCTAGACTCTTTTTGTTATTTTTGTCTATTGTTTCTGTATGGGGAACATGCTAAAACTACTACACATCTCTTCCCAAACTGTATTTTCTAGAGATATCCTGTTGGTAGCTTGGAATTGGTCATGGTGGGAATATTTACACCACGGAAATTGGCAAACACTGCAGTTAGGGCTTCTCTTCCACTCCTAGCTGGCTATTAAGCATTTATCAACACACCCTGGTCTTTGCCCATGTGGGACATTGGAGCTTCTCCACCCTCTCCTTCCTTCCCATTGTGACCAATGAGATGTTTCTAATGCTTTTCTATAAAATTGTCACAATGGTTCTGAATTTAGGTATGTGGTTGGGGGAAAGGAATATACTTAGCTATGCAATGTTCTTATCTCTCTTTTCCTATTAGCTGATACAGTTATGATTGGTACCAAAAGTTTTAGATCTCAACTGCACTCAGTTTAATCCTTGATTTTATTCTTTTTGTAGAGATAGGAGTCTTCCTACCCCTACACCTACTCCAAAGAGCTTGCCCTCCCTCCTTCCCCATCACAGTAGTTCTAGGGTTTGGCTAAACAAAGTCACCTGGGAACTTATTAAAATAAAGATTCCCAGATTCTACTACATACCTATTAAATGAGGATTTTGGGGGGATGGAACTCAAAGCAGTGTTTTGTAAGCTCCCTTGGGATTTTGATGATCACTCCATGTTCCAGCTTGGCCCCTTCAGTGGGCTCTTGCGGCCCAGCCCTGGCACCTGTATATCTTGCTTAGCATCAGGTCAATTGGGCTGCTGGACCCTGGTCACATTGCATGGTAGCCTTGATGTTTATATTTGGACTCAAATTCTGACCCTGTGAAATTTGGTAATCAGAAGCTGCTCTTTGCCCCATTAGCCTGTCACTCATCCCAGGGCCTGATTCCCTGTGCTCAGTTCTTTTGGAGCCTAGATTCCTACCTATGGAGACTAGCGGGAGAGTCAGGTGTGCTAGGTTTTATTTCCACTTTAGCATCTGCCTAATCTTGATACAACTTGGTTCTCATCTTTCTGAACTACAGTTGCCCATCTCCACGGATTGTCAGGACAGTTCTATTTCTGGAACACACCAAGCTTCGTTCTATCTTAGGGCCTTTGCATTATGCTGTTCCCATTGCCTGGAGTACCCTTCTCTTAAGCTTTTGCATGGCTTGCTTTTTTTTTTTTTTTTTTCGTTTGGTCATTTGGATCAAGTGTTACCTCCTTGGAAAGGTTTTCCCTGACTATTGCAATCTGCCTCCCCTCACAGTCCATATTATTCTGCCTGCTGCCTCATCCTGTCCCAGCCCATTACCTAGGGGTATTTTCATGCTAGCACTTACCACAGTGATCTGCAATTCTTCTTCCTGTCTTATTTTCTTTATTGGGTTTTCTACACAAGAAGATAAGCTTCACGAGAGCAAGAACTTACCTGACACCTTGCAGATGCTCACTAACTACTTGTTAAATGAATGCCTCTCCAAATCACTATGTAAGTATATGATTTAGTGTGAACCCTGGGTTCTCAAGTGATTCATCTGTCTTCTAATTATTCTTTTCTGACCTCACAGATGTCAGTGTGTTTATGACAGTGATTCATTGCTGAGATATTACTGTACTTTGGAATGAGTGTTGCTCTCAACTGATGAGAAATAAAATCTGTAGATTTCTATGTGAATGCCACCTTTTGTTTTGAGGGAGCTTATGAGAACTTGTTTTAGTTGCACCTATTTGTTATGTGGATGAATAATCTGGGATAGAATGGATTGATCAAATATAAAAGTAATATAAAATAAACATGATTGATTTTGGGAAACTCTTGCTTCCTTCCTTCGGTGAGTTCTACGAAATGTGGGTTTTGGCAGGGCATTGGGGGCTGGGGGAGAGTGCATCACTTTGTAAGGCATCAGGAGGCCAGAAATGCATGTTGGAGATGTTTGTCCTGTCTGATCTAACTAGAAGACGTGGGATAGGTTTGACTAATTTTTGTAGATCTGTTGCCAAGAAGGTTGGCAGTGAAAAGCCTTCATCATATATATTTGTGCAATATATTGTCCCTGCTCATGCTGGTGTTGCAGAATTGGATTAAGCACAGAGGTTTTTGGTGCCATCAGAGTGTTCAGAATGTGTTAGTGAGTCTAAGATGTGGTTCCAGTTACTTACGGTCTAACGCAGTCATCCAAAGGCAGAACTGAACTGTGCAGCAGAATCCTGCTGGGCCACCTGAAATGGGCTGGTATTTTGTAATGATAGTATGTTCTATTAATAGTTTTCCTTGGTAGTGATTTTCAAACTGCTCTGTTTCAGGGGCAGTGCTATGGTCTGAATGTTTATGTCACTCTCAAATTCGTATGTTGAAATTCTCACTCCCTAGGTGATGGTATTAGGAGATGAGGCTTTTGGAAGGTGATTAGGCCATGCTGGCTCTGCTCTCATAGATGGGATTAGTGCCCTTATGTTAACAAAACAGGCCAGAGAGAGACCCCTGGCTCTTTCCACCATGTGAGGTTACAGCGAAAACACAGCCATCTAGCAAGTGGGTTCTCACCAGACACCAAATCTGTCAGCACATTGATTCTGGACTTCCTAGACTCCAGAAGTGGAAAAATGAGCGTCTGTTGTTTATAAGCCACCCAGTCTATGGAATTTTGTTGTAATAGCCCAAATGGATTAAGACAGGTGGGCTAGGATTGGAGCAGGGATTTGGGCCAGGGATGTGGAGAATGGAATTCTGGAGCTTCTCTAAACTCCATATTCAGTCAGAACATCTCATTAAAAACATATTGTTATATATTTGCATTTTAAAAATTATCTGTTTGTTTCAGTTTTACAGAAAAGTTGGGAAGATAGTACAGAGAGTTCCCAGGGGGTACACAGTTTTCTCTATTAACATATTACATTGGTATGTGGTACATTTGTTACAATTAGTGAACAAATATAGATGCACTGTTAACTAAAATCCATACCGTATTCAGATTTCCTTAGTTTTCCACAAATGTCCGTGTCCTATTATAGTATCCCACCAAGGATATCACATTGCAGTTAGTAGTCATATCTTCTCGGGCTCCTCTTGTTATCCTGGTTTCTCAGCCATTCCTTGTTTTTGATGACCATGACGGTTTTGAGGAGTAGTGGATAGGTATTTTGTGGGATGTCCCTCAATTGAAATTTTTATAATGTTTTCCTCATAATTAGATTGGGATTATAGGTTTGGGAAGGAAGATCACAGAGGTAAAATACTATTCTCACATCATATCAAGGGTACATACATATTGTCAACATGACTTATCACTGATCATGTTGACCTTGATCACCTGACTGAGGTAGTGTTTATAATTTTTTTCCATTGTGAAGTTACTTCCTGTGCACTCTGGCCTTTCAACACTGTACTCTTTGGAAGGAAGTCATTATGCACAGACCGCATTTTTGAAATGGGGAGTTACACTCCACCTCCCAGAGAGAAGAGTAGCTACACTAATTATTTGGAATTCTGTATGAGAGATTTATCTATTCATTTATTTATTTATTCAATTATTTATATTAGTGTGGACTCATGGATATTTATCTTATACTTTGGATTGTAATCCAGTACCATCTTATCTATTTATATTTGGCTTTTTAAGGATTTTTATTTGAACAAAAAATTATGCTGTTTAAAAATGTTAGAAAACTATTGTTCTATGTATTTGTCTTTTGCTACTTTTCTTCCTTTTTTTACTTTAAATATCCTATTATTTACTTATTCATTGGGGGCAATAAAAAGCAAATTACCATTTAGACTTTACATTTTTCTTTTCTTTATTTTTTTCAGGTGTCAAGTTAAAAATGTAGGTATTTGCTTTTTTAAGGCAGAAATCTAAAGGGATTTTTTTCCTCTATTACATTCTAAGTTTGCATTCAGTACTTTACGTTATTTCTGGGATCACCTATAGGGAGATTTATAGTTATTGTCTTTCCAAAACATCTTAGGAAGTTTAATAACATACAGGGTTTAGAAATAATTTTTGGCCTTTTTTTCAGATTTTCTTTAAACATGAAGAAACTTTGAAAATGCTACTCAATGTATTCTACTTTTTCTTACTGCTGAAAAAGTGATAGACTTGTTACAGGAAAACCCCCAAGTCAATATTCCATGCTTTTCAGTTTTGTAAAACAAATTTGTTTTGTGGAATTTTTTTTCTACTAAAGAATACAATTAAATAAACTTTATGAAAACTTATGTTTCACCTCTTTTTATTTTTATTTATTTATTTATCTATTTTGAGGTAGAGTCTCGATTTGTTGCCCAGGCTAGAGTGAGTGCTGTGGCGTCAGCCTAGCTCACAGCAACCTCAAACTCCTGCACTCAGGAGATCCTCCTGCCTGTAGCTGGGACTACAGGTGCAAGCCACCACGCCCGGCTAATTTTTTTGTTTCATTTTTAGTTGACTGGCTAATTTTTTCTAGTTTTAGTAGTGACGGGGTCTCGCTCTTGCTCAGGCTGGTCTTGAACTCCTGAGCTCAAGCAATCCTCCCCCCTTGGCCTCCCAGAGTGCTAGGATTACAGGCATGAACCACCGAGGCCAGTTTCACCTCTTTTTAAAGCATCTAAAAGTATAACATAGAGTACATCCTTAAATGCTTATTGACCTGGCTTAAAATATAAGGAAAATGTCATAAAAAGATTTCATTTTTTACTTCTCTTAATATTATAGATTTTCTTTTGCATTTCATTAATTTTGTTCAAAAAACCAAAAGGGACAAACAGAAAGACTTCAGAGAGTGTAGTCGCAGGCAAGTCCCTTTTTTTAAAAAAAAATGAAAATTGTGGGCAATTTTACTCAGAGAACAGGTAATATGGCCAAATAAGCCAGAAAGATGCTCATGAATCAGGTGTCGGTTAGTGGCTCTGTGTGTGATGGGCTATTCATGCAGCCTTTGTGCTCTAATGCCTCACGGAAGACTCAGTCCTCCTAATAAAGAGTGTGAGGCCCATCCCGGCTTTGCCAAGTTCATGTGGGCCTGTGTGTGGGTCAGGTCTCAGGAGGGTCAGATAATATGCCCAGAGCTTGGCCTTGGGCCCTAGTTGGACAGACCTGAAAAGTTTTTTGTTGTAATCAAATAAGGGATGATGGTGTTAATTTAGAACATGGTAAGAGTCATTGTTGTAATGCATGGTACTTAAGCACAAGTTAACCATAAAGGATAAGCACTTCATATAATTGACTGTGATTAGAATTATTTTAACACAACCAAAGCAAAATTCACTTCTCGTTCTTTCTCTCTTTCCCATGTCAAACAAATGCCCATATTGAAAGTGTCTCCTGATTCCATCTAGAATTTATTTCCCAATTTATTTGTTTATTCAATAAGTCATAGGCCCTTAATATTATGACTTCTGTACTGCAAAGGTTTACTTACAGCCTGATCTACTAGGGTGAAGGACTCAGGAGTCAGTGAAATTTGTCTATAATTTAAAATCGACCATGTGTTTAATGAGTAGGAATGACTAGAAACGATGAATATAGTTTAACTTCTTTGTCATGGTGCATGGACCAAGCTGGGTCTGGGGCTAGGAGAGAGAGCATTACTGCACATAAGGCCTGGCCTTCATTTGGCTTTGTGGTCCTCCTGGCTACAGCCCCTGGAGCTGATGTGGAGCAAGTGAGGTGTCACAGCCCCAGGGTAGAAAGGTCCCTAGACCCATTGCTCAAGGCTGTAAAAATGGGTTTAGAATTACTTTAGTGGAGAATGGTGATTGTAATTCACTGAGCACTCCCTCATCATTTAGCTCTGTATTGCTTCCCACAGCATTTTAATCAGTCTCCTTTGATCCTGTCCAACCCACTTTCCTACCATTGCTGATTATACGATAGGATGATCTTACTTAAGTATGAGTGAGTGTTACCTGGATTCGGTGGCCTGAGAACTTTTTCCTTCCCTTCAATGCTTCTCTAAGTTTCACATTTCAAGGGTCAGTGATACTAACCTTTATCTATCGTTTTACAAATGAGTCACAGAGAAATAAAAAATAAGTTTGAAAATTATTGTCACATGACAGCCATCATGAAACTTATAAGGGAAAATTTGGTACTTAGCGAGTAAGAAGCCTCTTAAAAATTCTAAAGATTGAAGGAAAAAGAAAAAACTCTCACAGAATTTAGCCAACTTTAGTCAGTTTTAAATAGGAAGCCCAAAATAAATAAGTGATAAATTTAAAAATCTTATTCATATCAGTACATGCCAGCTTCTTTCACGTTATTAATATATTTGCATATACTTTGGTCAAAAGCTGCTACTTAACAAATATGCATTCAAAAGAAAGATACCCATAATATGGTGTAGTATATTTTTAAAAAGATGACCTAAGTTTGCCTCTGAAACCATCCTGGGAGCATAATTTACTTTTTTATTAAATCCTGTGAGAAGTTTGAACACAAATTCAGTGGCTAATCAATCTTTAGTTCCTCTAGGATCTCTCCTTTTAGAGAAAAAGGGCGTCTCTAAGTAAGCTTTTTCAGCCAGCTCAACCAATTCATCCTTTTAAAGTCAAGGGTTGAAAATGACCTGATTTGTTAATTGTATAATCTGTCATTATAAGGTAATTTAAATGCATTTGCTATTCTAGATAGCTGTTTACGCATATATTCAAATAGTTTGAATTCACTATTAGAAACTGTGGACATGCTGAAAAGAACCGTAGTCTAGTAGTCAGGGTAACCCAAGTTCCGGTTTGGCTCTGCAACTAACTTAGCGTGACCCTGGGCAATTTATTTCAGGAAATTCCACCAGTGCTCTTGTCTGTTTCAGGGCCTGCCTCTGGAGCTGGAAATGAATGAACTTTAATCCTGGTCACTGCTCTCCGGAGATTTACAGTCTAGTGCCGTGGTTCTCACACTCCACTGTGTGCCACGCTCCCCTGGAGGGCTCATCAGTACAGAGTGCTGGGCCTCACCCCGGAGCTTCTAATTCAGTAGGTCTGGGCTGAACAGAGAATTTGCATTTCTAACTGGCTCCCAGATAATGCTGATGCTGCTGGTTTGGGGACTACAATTTGAGAACCACTGATCTGATGGCTTAGCTGACACATCAGTAAACACAATTCAAAGATTAAATGCTGTGAAATAAGTGCAAATATCATGCAGTGGGAAACAGGGTGTGGAGAAGTGGGGCAAAAGATGAATGAAAAACTGGAGATCGGAGAAGGCCCGATGGAAGAGGGAGAGGTTAAGTGGGATTTTGAGAAGTGGATAAAGCCTTGACAGGTGTGGCCTTTGGGGGATACAGTCTCCTGCTGGGAGGGAGTGCGCAGAAGGTCTGTGGGAGTCGGGGTGTAGTCTAGCATAGGGGAGAGTAGGGTTGGCTGGGAATAAGAAACAATCGGGAACAGATTTGAGAATGAGAGAGCTGGAAAGTTAAACTAACACGTTATTGGGGTTCGGACTTGGCAGCAAGGGAAGAGCATGATCAGAGCTATGCTGAAGAAGGGCAGCCCTGGCTTTGTGGTGAATAGCTTGGGAAGGGAACGAGTGACTTCTCAAGGATTAAGGATTTAGAATCTGAGTTGTTGGAGAGGAGTGGTGGTGGTGGCCGGATCCCTGGGGGAAATGGGTTAGATAAGAAAACAAACCTCCTGGGGCCTTGGTTTCTTGAGGAGGAGACTGGACACTAGATGCTCTTAAAGGTTTCCATTTGTGTGATTGTAATCAATGGTTTGAGGGTTGTTGGTTGTCTGAAATGTTATATAGTTGTACAAAAAGTAAATGGCTTATATATAATAGGCACTCATAAGTCTGTTGATTGGTTAATCCATGTTAATCATTAGTTCTGAAATATTTACATCTGCAAATAGCCTTCTTTTTGAGCTCTTCTTCATTTTGCTTATGGTTTTCTTAGTGTATTGACTTACTTTTCCTCCCATTTTATGTACTAAGAATATCAACATTTTTTGGATATGTGTTCTAAGTATATATATTAAATAAGTATAGCAGATATTTTACACACCTCCTTGGCTGTTTCTTACATTGTAATAATCATACCATGTATTGAGATATTTGTACACAACCCTGTCTTTCCCACTGGATTATAAAGTCATTTTGGGTAAGGGACATGTCCTACTCATTTTTGTCTTTCTCATTGTACTCATCATAAATACTTGTAAAAAAGTGGGCCAGCAAATGTTTGAGGAATTGGATTGAGTCACTGAGTAAGTTACTATCTGTTCTTTAGAGAGAGACAAAATGTCTCAAAATTTTCAAGGGAAATGAAAGTCCATGTATCCTGGGAGGTAGAAAGAGGAATCATGTTTAATTCAGTAGACTCTCAGGACTAGAACAGAGATCTTCATGGACACTTTGGGAACCAGAATCAGAAGCCCATAAAAAGTAGGATAGTGTTCAGCTCTTTTCTAATTTAGCCATTGAAAACCTGGGGCCAGGCCTTTCTATTCTGGTCCTCAGTTTCCTCCTTTGTGAAGTTGAAGTTGTAGTAAAGTACAGATTTTTAGAACTCTCTGAATACACTTTTGGGAAGAATTCCAAGCAGAGGGAACAGCATGAGCAAAGCATCAGAGATGAGTAGGAGTGTGTGTATTCTTTGTGACCAAGTGTGACAAGCTAGGAAATTAAGCAGGAGAGGCCTTGTTTCAGAGGGCTGTCCATGTAAGCTAGGGAACTTGGATCCTATCTTACACTGATAGGGAGTGTCTTGTGCAGAGACTTGTGCCAGTGGTATAATTGGGAATACCATCCATGGAGCCGGAGTGAAGGACCAGGAAGAGTTAAAGAGGGAAGAAGGCAAAGCTAATACAAGAAGGCATCATTGAGGTGGTTGTTGCTATAAGTAACCGATGGCTTGATTCCAAGGGTTGTCTGAGAAGTTTTATGAAATGTATCTCAGCACAGGTCACCTAGAGAAAAAGGAGAGAAGCTTTTCTCCATGTTTCTTATCTCCCATTGATTAAAGGTGTCTCCACTTCTGGGTTGCACATGTCTGACTGCTAGGTGGCTTCCCATGGGTGACACATGAAGCAACAACAGAGAGTCTAAGGGAGAGAGGCCCTGTCAGGTTGCACTTGTGTGAAGCTGACTGGATTATTTGTGGAACTGGCTGCCATAGCCGTGCAGGAGTAAGTAAGGTGAATTGGCTGTGCTGGTAAGTGTTTAACAACCAGCTCTCCAGAAAAGTGTGGGTGTGTACATGTATACATATGTCTATTATAAATTTTACTGATATAAAAAATTTGTAGCACACAATTTACAAATAATAATAATATACAATACTCTTTGTCATAAAGTCCACATAGCTAATTGATTCTGACAGGTTTCTGTTAGTTTTTGCTGAACTCTTACATCCATAGCCAACCTATGGTTGCCATTGATGAAAGAAGGTATTGATGTTTTCCTTTTACATTATTGTCTAAAATGAAAGTGAAGCAAAAAAAGTGTATCCCAGAATTTTATTTGTTCATTAAACATCTTTACGAATTGGTTAACACTTTTTAATACTAAAAGAATGTCTCCTCAATTTTTTTGTTTTGCTCAGTGTAACTACTGCAAGCACCATACATTTTATTAACATTTTCTCCATCACTTTCTTAAGCGTAGACAACCAATGAAACAGACATCAACCTGTGATTTATAGTGTTTCTCAATTTCAGTGCGAAAATACTCCCATGACGGACAATTTCAAGTTTCGGGAAATTGGGGAGAGTTGTGCAGTAGCATAACATTATATAGTATTTCCACGTACAGTAGTCCTTTCTTATGCAAGGGGGATACATTCCAGGACCCTCAGGAGATGCCTGAAGTCTCAATAGTACTGAACCCTATATATACATGTTTTTTCATTTAAATACAAACTGTGATAAATTTTATTAATTAGGTACAATAAGAGATTAACAATAACTAATAATAAAATAGAACAATTATACTATAATAAAAGTTATGTGAATGTGGTCTCTCTCAATCTCATAATATCTTTTTGTACTGTACTCATCCTTCTTCTTCTTGTGATGATAAAACGTCTGTGTGATGACATGAAGTGAGGTTAATGACCTAGGCATTGTGCTATAAATGGGAAATTCCAGGAATCAGCAATTCATGAGTTTAAACTGTGTACTGTTGAGTAGCATGATGAAATCTTGTGCTTCCCTACTCTGTCCCGCCTGGTGGTCCTTAGTCACTCAGTGGCCGTCTTGGTTATCAGATCAACTGCCGTGATATCATGGTGCTTGTATTCAAGTAAACCCTATTTTACTTAATAATGTCCCCAAAGGGTAAGAATGGTGATGTAATATTTTCAGACCACGGTTGACTGCAAGAAACTGAAACCTCAGAAAACAATACCTCAGATATCACTGGACTACTCTAAAGATAAAATAGACATAAGTAACCTCAAGAGCATAGATATTAGTAAAATGTAGTAAGGTAATAAAGAAGGGATATATTTTGAGTATATATTACCTTTGAATTGAGTATATTTCGTTGTAAACTTATATGATTTAATTTTTAATAATTTCTACATTTAACAACTGACTCACAAAATTCCTGAAAATGTACCAATCAGCTAGCTCTCAGGAGCCTGTGTGAGCCAGCCCAGGACACCACTGGAGTTACATTTGTAGAAGGTCCCTTTGGTAGCAAGCTGTAGAAATATTTTGAAGTGGGGAAAGAGTACTTGAGCTAGAGCTATAGTAGGCACGAAATAGGAGACAGATTTAAGAAATGTCTTCAGACCCTGCCAGCATGCAAATGAAGTCAGGTTAATCGAGATCCTGCAACTTTGCTGGTTTGTGTTCCCACGTGGATATGTAGGACCTTTAATAAAAGTCTCCTCTAGGTATTCTTGGTGATATCTTGGGGATGTCTCACATGTGTTTTCAGAGCCCAGCTCCCTTGGTGGGTCTTTTGCTTTGGCTTCCTTGTTGATGACTGAGGACCAAAAGGCTTTGTGGGTGAGACCCCAACCCAGCCATTGCTAGTGCCCTGCTGGGGAATGGGATTTGTGCCAAGGAAGCCACGTGCCAGGCCTCATTTTCCCAAGGTTGTGACTCTGGATGCTGGGACTTGCTGTGTGTCTTGCAGAAATGTCTCTGGCTTTCTTTGTCACCAGGAGCCTGAAGTTGCTGAGTCTGTTTTTCCATAACTCCCAGAGGCAAGGGGAAAGACAGCCCTCTCCACTTTTTCCTGCAGCTACTGGCTGCAGTGGCCTCAGCCATTCTGGGCTGGGCAGGGAAACAGCCCCTCTTCCCTCTCCTAGCTTGCCCCCTGGTAGCTCACAAAAACTTTTCTGTCCGAAATCTCCCTGTGCCCTTAGCTTAGCGGGTGCAGTTGAATGCCTGAAGGCACGAGCCCTTTATCCGTCCGTACTCCCAGAGTGTAAGAATCTCATTTTGGGGCCATCCAGCCTCCACTACTCTTAGTAGATGAAATAAAGTGGAGTAGATGAAATGATGGAAGTGGCCTGGGTGCCTGGTGCGGCCAGTAACAGAAGTACACAGTATGGGGGTTAGGGCATATGTGGCTGTGGGACAGGGACAGAGGATGGAATTGGGAGGTGAGGTAAAGAAGCTTGATCATGTTCAGATTTGCACTTGACAAAATCGTGCCTGTGGGACAGTTGAGTGGTCCTGGGCATTCGAGAGAAAGAGAAGAAAGGAATGGTGGCATTGGGAGTAGTGGAGTCAAGTAGTAGATAAAAGACTCCCCCCACCAGGAGGATGTAGAATGAGAAGAGACTTAGTTGACAGGTAGACGAAGTAGAGTTCAGAACCCCAAGGAACACCAGGGTTAAAGGGATGGTGCTGGGAAAAGGAGCCCAGAACCAGAGAGGAGTGTTCAGGAAACTCTGAAAGGAAGGAAATGGCACAAACAAAGGGGCTGAGCCACCACGATTGATTGCAGTGCAGCTCACACTGTGACCAGTTTGACCCATTGTGTTTATGCTTACAGTTTCCCAAGTTTATCTATTCAGGGTTACGATTATGTTAACCTCACCTCCCTTCTTCCCTCGAAAACAAGGAGTTAAAAGACTTAGCAGTATCATAAATGAGCCAGGGTCAGAAAGACATCCCACACTTTTGTACCATGTCAATACCTGGATCCAGCCTTTTATAATCAGTGTGAGGAGAAAACAAATTGACTTGAGACTGAAGGTATGGGAAATGTCGGCTTTTTCCTGTTTGATATTGCTCGCTGTGTTTTCCATATGAATCACTTCATTTTCCCCTTGGTCACGGGCCTGATATTTTCCCCCCACACTTGTCAGCTGCCTAGTGTGTCAGGCAGTTTTTCACTGTGATACAGAGACACAATAGAGCTCAAGCTGGCAAGGTTGCTGCCAAAAGCGTGTGTCACTCTGGGTGGCTATGTTCACAAGCATCCAGAAAGCCCAGTGCTGCTGAACTGAATTACAGGTTTTAAAATGACCATGCAGTTTGCATTCAGCAAAAAATATACCCCAGATATGTTCAAGGATTGTCGGTTTGGGTAAAATTAGATGACTCCAACATGAAAAGATGGAACCTATCTAAAAAGATAGTGAGGTTTTTTTTTTTTTTTCCAGCACAAATCTGTCGAATAAGTGGATTTGGATGTAACCACAGGCTTGCCGTACAAAGTTCTGTTCCATGGGAATTAAAGCTCATGGCTTTGTGAAGGCGTTTATTGCAGACTGTGAAAACTTTTCTCATATCGTTTTGCCAAAGCACAGAAGCATGGAGAAATAAGGATGGGCTTTGTGGCTGTTTGTCTCCTCTAATACTTTTAAACGCTTAATGTGTCCCCATGCACAAAGCAGTGAAATTAAATATAACTATTCCTGATAATGTAACAACTTAGATGTAGACGTCTACTCTAAGGGAATAGGAAAATAGAACCATTCTTACATCAGTTAGGAATTCTGTTTTGCTATTAATACAAGTATGAGAGACCCCTGGAGAGTGGCTTATTTCTCATGTAAAAACAGTCTGGAAGTCAGTTGAGAGCTGGCATTGTGGCCCCAGGAATCATTAGCCTCTCTACGGCTCTCCAATCTGCCATCTCCAGGGTGTGGTCCTCGCCTGAGATGGCTGCTGGAGCTCCCAGTGTCATGTTTGCATTACCGGCAGAGAAGGAAGAGGGGAAGAAGGGTGTGCCACCTCCCTTTGTGAGACCTGCCTCATAATTCCAACACTCCCACTCGCATCTCATTGGCCAGAGCTTGGTCACCTAGCCACACCTCCCTGCAGGTGTATTTACTTCATTCCGCACCTCTAAATTATAATAAATTCTCATTTTTTGAAAAACATTAACTCACGATCTTCTCTTGGCCATTATTGCAAGAGATTGGGAGAGAGCTAGTGCTAGAGTGAGATTCTTTAGTGTCTTTCTGGATGATTCCAGGCTAAGAGGTCTTCCTCTGTGTCCTGCCAACAGTACTAACTGTAACATCATGAACCAGTCAGGATTTACGAGAAAGGCAGAATTAGTAGGTTATGTGTATTAAGGGATTTATTACCAGGAATTGGCTTACTCAGTTGCAGGGCTGGCTAAGAGCCTGGAGTGCACAGGGTGAGCAGTCAGGCTGGAAAACCACGAGCAATCTGGAACCTCAGGAGTAGGAGTTGAAGCTCGGAGTGTCTGGATTCAGGGAGGGTATAAGCTTGCTTTTAAAGGACTTTCAGCTGATTTCAACAGTCCTACTCAGGGCAGTCTCCCTTTTGACTAATTAAAGCCTGCTGATTAGATACCTTACTTATCCTATCCGAATCCTATCACAACAACACTAGATTAGTATTTGACGGAATAACTGGGACAAGGTGTTGTGTGTGCTGCTTCTCTTCTTTTCTGCAGCTCTCAGGAGAACATAGCTATAAGGGTTATGTTCTGGAAACACACAAGAAAGGGAGTCCTGGACAATGTAGTTCAGCCCAGCCTACTTGACTCATCACATACTATTGTTTAGCTGTCATGCAGAGAGAGACGTAGGTAGAAGCAAGTCAGTATTTCTTCTTTCTGATGTCTGGCAGAAGTGGATGATGCTATCATTATTGGCTAAAATGAGGATCTGGTATTAATTGTGCATCTTAATTATTTTTCTGCTTTGTTATCCTCCATTTATCATATATAGTTAAGACTTTATTTTTGGTGTTTTCCTTAGGTAAGTGAAGAGTTTTGAGGATCAACAGGCATTGTGAACTCATCACAATTAACAGTACTTAAAATCTGCTTCCAAAACTAATGGAAAGATGTCCAGGTTTTTAAAAGCACAAAATTTTTTTTTTCTCATTTGTGCCTTTTTTGTCTTCTGGATACAGAAATACTAATGGACCTTTTCTTTCTTTATTAAGCCAATAATAACTTCTATAATTAAAGAAAAAACCAGTATCATTGCAAACCTGTTTTTACTGATGAGACTAAAATGCTCATTAATCTTATTGAAAGAGCTCTATGTAGTCTTTTTTTTAAAATGATAGCTTTATTGAGATATAATTCACATACCATAAAGTGTGCTGTTTTAGAGTATACATTTCAGTGATTTTTAGTATATTCACAAAATTGATCACCACTACCTAATTGTAAGACTTCTACATTCTTTTATATTAAATATACATATGGGTGTTTTAAGACAAGTGAAGAATTTGAAAAACTCAATCCTGTTGTCTCAGATTTAAATTCACTTGAAAATAGAAATTGGTGACTTTTGGTAAGGGTAGACTTGCGAACATTTGGCCTTAAATTTGTGAGGAGAATTCATATAGGGCCTTTGTTACAGGATTTTATACCATGTTTAAGTATATTCTTCCTTCAGATGTATTTCACAATCAGGGCTTTTCTTCATTTGTTCAGCAAGTATTTATTGGACCTTTATTTTGTGCCAGGCACTGGCAGTCCAAGTCAAGCAAGACTTTCTCAGAAACCTTGCAATCAGGTGGGTGCAGAGATTGGTAAAGCAGTTTGGCCTTTATAATGCCAGCTTGACTGTATACTCGGGAGACACGAAGCCACCAGGAGTTAGCATACACTGTGCCAGGATCCCATATCTGTGGATTTGGAGGAGGGAAATAACTGCATTGGTAAAAGAGATTCTGAGAACACATCTGAACATTCTATGAGAGACCCAGGTTTCCTTTGGGGTTCCTTTTATAGCAGATAATGGGAGATATTGCTAAGCTCTGGAAGTGGACGTGGATTCTCAGAAGTGCAGCGAACGTCACTGCAGTACAGTGAAATATGAGCTGAAGGGGCCCAACTGCCGCGCAGTTTGCATCTTCAGTACCTTCAGCTCTCTACGTCGGTATCACCTTCTTTGACCACGTACCTGAAATGGAATCCTGTCCTGCTCCATCATTGTGCTCTACTTTCTGTGTTTTCTGAGCTCTGATGTATATTTACGTGTTTTGTTACTGCAGCTCCCCCTCTCCCACCAACCCTGTTAAATTGAAAGCCCGTGAGAACAGCTATTTTGTTTTGTTTGCTGCACTCTCTCAACTACGATGTCTAGCATGATGTCTGGCACGTAGTTGCGAGCATGAATGAAGGTTCTAGAAAAGGTGCAAATTATAGAATTCTGTTTATATGGTTCCCTTATGCAAGCAGTAATTAATTCTCCCAATAAGTACTCCAGATCTTTAGGTGTTTATTTATTTGTTTAGGATATTGGGTGAGTCTCGTTTCTCATTGTAAAACAACAGACTGGAATTTGAATCCATCTTACCTTTTTTGTTCCTAAATCTCAATGTGAAGCTGAAAGTAGCAGGGAATGTGCTCATTGGCTCAATTTAAAATGAATACTTTCCAGCTTCAATTAGAATGTAAGCTTCATGGGAGCAAAGGGGCTGTCTGTTCACTTTTGTGTTTGCAGAGTCTAGAACGATACCTGGCACACAGAGGGCAGCAAATAAACTTCCACACCTCTCTCTCTCTCTCTCTCTCTCTCTCTCTCTCTCTCTCTTTCTCTCTCTCTCTCTCTCTCTCTCTCTCTCTCTCTCTCTCTCTCTCCCTCATCTTTTTCCCTCTCTCTCAACCTTGCTTCTTTCTTCTCCAAGGAAACAGGCCACAGGAGTGAACTCCCTCAGCAACCCCTTAGCCTCCAAACATTTCCATCTGCCCTGTGTCTTCTCTGTCTCAGAATGCTTGAAAGTGCTTCTATATGTGTTTTTCTTTCTTTTATGGGACTTCCTGTGGGACCCTCCCACTTTCAGACATGAAGCCATTTAATCACTCTTAAATATTTCCCTTCAGCTTGCAGAATGCCCAGTCTCTCCCAAAGCCCAGACCTCCTCTGCTTTCCTTCCTTTGTTGGCCAGCCTGTTTGAAAGAGGTTCCGGGAGCTGCGGCCTCCTGGTGTGTGTCAGAGCTCTCTTCCTCCCTCCTCTACTCCCCTTGAAACTGCCCCAGGAAAACCCCCATGGACTCTGAATTAGCCAACCCCACGGTCTTGTCTCAGTGTCCAGCTACTCCACTGCCCACGCCCATTCTCTCGAGGTTGGCACCGTGACACACACCCCCTTTGGCTTTCCACACATCTGGCCAACACCTCCGTGCTTAAGTAAGAAATGTGGTCTTTGACCTTCCTGCCTCCCTGCGCCCCAGCTGCTCGGCTGGTTACTAAATCTTCCCGCAGTGCCTTCTTCCCATCGCTGCTGTGGCCACTGCTCAGGTGGGTGCTCGCCTCAGCAGCACTGCTGCTTTTGTACCTCCAGCTTTGCTGAGTGATTTTTCTGAAATACAGGTCAGGTTAGGTTTCTCTACAGCTTAAATCCTTCTATGCTCCCCATCACCTGAGACTGGATCTAAGACTACCGAGGATGGCATTCAAGCCCCTTCTCAGTGTGGCTGACATGCAATTTTTAACCTTATTTTCAGCCTTCCAATATACATAAACACATCTGCCCCTATCTCTCTATCTCTATCTCATCTCTGTCTCTATCTCCTCTATCTCTATCTCATCTCTATCTCTGTCTCTCTGCAGGGTTTTCAGTGCCAGAACATGCCATGTGCTCCCTTGTTTAGGGGTCTTTGAATAGGATGCCCTTCCTTCCTCTCTGCTTATGGATAGAAACATCCCATACCTTGGTGGAGTCTGCCCTGACCACTGTTTTCCCTGCATGCTGAATCATCTCTGTTCCTCTCCACGTTTGCACAGCTCTGTTTGTGCACAGTGTATTTTCATTGCTTGGGCCATGCAGACTGCCTTTCTCCATGGGTTTGCCAGCTTTTTGAGGACAGTGTCTGTTGTATTCATTCTTGAACCCTCAGTGTCTAGCAGAGTGCATTGCACATGGTAGGTACTAAGTAGATATTGGATTAAAGGAATAAAATTCAAATAAACAGTTTCATTAGCACCATCAGACTAACCCCTCTACTGACAGCAGAGAAATTAAGCTCAAACAAATCATCAGAGTTGGCAGTCGAAGTACTATATATAGATAGAACTTAATAAATGCTTTTTCTTTGTCTTCCTAAGCCATCTCTGACGGTGGTGTCTTTTTGTAAATGTGGAGAATCCACAGACAGATGTGTCAGAATGCTTTTGTCCAGAAATAAACTGAGTTTCATCACCATCTTGATAGTACTTTCCTGTGTCAGTTTTTAGAACAATTCAACAAATCTATAATAAAACTTTGTTATTTTGTGTGCTTTTTTGTTTGTTTTTGTTGTTGTTGTATTGTCTGTTGGTTTGGGGTTTTGTTTGGGAAGCTAATAGAGAGACAGGCTGTTAGCAAGCCAGAGGCAAACTGCTTGGTTTATTGAAATACTAACTGAGTGCATTCAGTCATATGAGTGATCCAGGAATCCTGTGTATTAAGGAAAAATTCATCCCTCCCACCTGTGTGATGTTGTTACCCTCTGAGCCTGGCCTGTTTTTCTCAGCAGCTGGTAAACTGATAATCCCGCGTCTCACTGTATCACCCTTCTCATCAGTTCACAGGCCCTCAAATCCTCCTCAGTCCTTACAAAAAGAAAATGCAGATGCACTCACAAACACCAAGGTTCATTTTGTTCTTGAGGCTGACAATTGTAACAGTTTTTTTTAAATGTTTTTCTTCCCCCTTTAAAAAAAAAAAAACCCAGCAAGTTAGTTCTAGTATTATGTAAACTTCATTAAGTTATCAGGGAAAAAATATTTTCTTTTCCCAAATGAGACTCTAGGGATAACATACTTGCTGCTCCATAGGAGGCGTCTGACCTTTAACTTGTATCAACCTTCCTTGTTTGTACCATCCTCCTGCCAAAACACACATACACACACCACATATAAACACTAACAAGGGAAAAATAGCCTTAATTTTATTTTCTGGGGATGGAGACATCTAAATGAGTTAAAACATATGCAAATATATTGTCGATTCCTTTCCTGGTGGTGCATAAATACATAACATTTTCTCTTAGGCTAATAATATGGTCATGAGGTTTTTCTTGGGTGCCGCATTTTGTACAATCTGTACAACCAGCTCTTGCAGTGTAAGAGAAAGCATCAGCCACTTGGGGGCACCCAGGTATTTATTTGATGAAAAAAAATGAAGAACTTGCCAAGGGAAAGGAATTTGATCTCAGAAAAGAAGGGGGAAAATACTCAGGGCAGATAGTCTAGTCCAGCATAACTGATCCAGAAAGTAGGCTGTGTTGAAGGCAGATGACCATGTCCTATGGACGTCAGCGAAACCCTGGCCGGGTCCCTTTTAGTGGGTACTTCTCACAGGCTTGCAGCCTCGGAGACCTCAGAGGAGGCCAGAGGTGGAAAAGCAGAGTGAGCAGTAGTAATTGCCCAGAGAGTTCAGCTATGAGCTTCCCCATGGCAGTGACCATGTCTTTTTCACTCTCTGTTGTATGCTGGGTGCCTAGCATTTTGCTGAAGAGACGTGCACTCAATAGTATTGCTTAATGAATGGCTGAGTGGATGAATTGAGTGAATGCACACGGCCTCTAACAAGGAATGAGTGGACAGACACTGGAAGGTTTAAAGCAATGATAACCTGTCAGTGAAGGGAGTTAGTTAGCATGAGGCATAACTACGAGGCATTGCATGTATTGAAAGATTTATTTGATTGGGTAGTGTTTGCATGAGAGATAAACGTTGTAGAGGAATTCTCATGTTGCCTATTCAAGTTGAAATTTTGTCAGGTTGAGATATTTTGTTATATCTATTATATATGGAATATATGAAGACTTGTGGATTTGTAATTTGAGTAATTGGACAACATGAAGCTCAAACAACATGGAAGCTCAAATTACAAATTCTATGGAACTGTCCTGTACATGTTGCTTTGAGGCATAAGAAATTCTGAAATGCTGTTTGAATCCTCAAATAATATTCAATTATGTTAAAATATTTTTAGTTTTGCTAATTCTTTATCTTACTGTAATTCCTTGAGATTAGAATAATTCTAATCCAATTAACTAATTTTAATTTTTAATACTTTGGATATGCAAGTAACTAGGCAGCTTGGTTGCTGCATTTACTCACAACTTTGGGTAGACACAGGATTCTGTAATGTAGAATTGGTCTGACCAGCCATTTCCAGATGGACTCAGGGTTGGCTGCTCCTTAGTTCAGAAAGACAAGCTTACTGGGTCTTTTCTTTAGCTTCGTAGACTCAGAAATTTACTTTTCTTAATGCAGCCAGGGATGAATGAACCCTATACATTTGCTTAAAATCAAATTCATTTGGGATTGTTAATGACCAGGGTAACATTTTGTTTGTCCTCAGAAGTTATAATTTCCAAATAGTCTTGGATTGTTTATGGTGGTAAAATATTCTTGAAGTCCAATGCACTATCCATTGTGCCACGGAGCCACCTGGTAAAATATTCTTTACCAGGAAAATCTGCCATAAAACTACACTAAGGTCACAAGATGGCTTGGAGAGAACAGAGCAGAATAAAGGGAGGCTAGTGGTTTTAATCCTAAAGTACCATTTCCAACTTGGAAATTCAATCCCAGAAGCATTTATTGAGTGCCTGCTGAGTGTAAAGGAAAAGAAGCTGGCAGTTAATGAACCCTTTCTATGTGGTGAACACTGTGCTTAGTGCTTTGACATTCTTGTTTTTTACATGCTTGTTGCATTTAATTTCATTTAATGTGTAAATTACCATTGAGAGTGTAGGGCTGAAAGTAGCAGCCTCTGCCCTAAAAGACATTCTAGACCTGTGCTGTCCACTAGCCACAGGAAGGTATCGGGCAACTGAAATGTGCTCTGAGTGTAAAATACACACGGGATTTCTGAGACTTGGTACAAAAGAAATGTAAAATATTTCATTAATAATTTTTATATAGGTCACATGTTGAAATTACATAGTATTTTGGATAGATTAGGTTAAAATATCACTAGAACTATTTTCACCTGTTTCATTTTTCTTTTTAATATGGCTACTAGAAAATTTGAAATTACATATGCAGCTCACGTTTGTAACTCAGACTGTATTCTGTTGGACAGTACTACTACAGAGGTAAGATATAAACATGAATCGCTAGGATCTAGGCTCTCTTCCAATCTTAGGATGAGTATTTAAATTGGGGTAAGTGTTTTGAAGGATAATTTGTCAATATCCCACAATCATAAAATCTGGACCTCTATAGGAGGTCCTTAGTATTAGTCACAAAACTGAGCTTAATATAGGTGCACCTAACATTGCGTTTAATTTTTCCTTATGATTCCCTCTAAAATATATATTTGTATTGTCAATAGCTGTTTACTGACTGTAATATGCCAGGCACTATGGGAAGTGTCCTGTATAAAGATAAATCATATGGAGTTTCAGATTCAACTATTAGATGATTATCTCTAGGGAAGGACATTCTATAGGTATCTAGTAGGTATGATGCCAGGTACAAAGTGATAGATGTCTTACTTGTCACAGGTAAAGAAGTTTGGTGGTTCTGGAGGAGTGTAGTCACCGGCTTGGCATCTGTGTTTGAACTGGAGCCTGAAGGAAAATAGGATGTCCGTGGGCAGAGACTGTGCCGTGGGGTGGAGGCTGGGAGGAGATTCCCTGGGTGGGGGGAGCAGCAAGAACAAAAGCCCCGAGGTGAGACAAGTGGGTCTTTAGGAGGAAAAGGGGGTAATTCCTTTGGGATATGATGCATGTAGTGGCAAATAGTTAGGGACTGGACTTTAATAGTGGAAGACGTGCTAGGGAATCTGGACTTTCTCCTGAGTACTTAAATGCCATTGAAAGTGTGGTACCTTAAAATGATTTCTTAACTACTCTATTAGCAGTCCTTCTAAAATTCTGGATGCCCGAAAAAGTGCTAGTGTCTTTTTTTTTCTTTCTGACAATGAGGTGACTTAGTGCTTAAATGATTTTTTAAAAATAGATTCTCTCGAAATAATACAGAGTCTAGTTTTTCTTGGATCTTCCAAATGTGATTATTTCTTTTGTTCCAAGTAGCAACTCTTTAGGAGTGAGAAATGTAAGATACAAAGAGATGTGCTGAGACAAGAGGATACATTTTTCTCTTGTAGCCAATTTGCTGAGATATTTGAAAAATCACACCAGCTCTTTATGTCTTATATTTCCCATTCCGTGAAAAAACATCACTTGTATGGAAATTATTTAAGAACATGAAAGCAGATAGTGTCCTTGGGTCTTGAAAAGGCCAATTTGTACACAAATTGTCCAAACACAGAGAATTATAGAGGCTGGAAGTCCTGAAAATGCTGGCTAGTGTCACAGTTAAGAGGGTGGGCTTAGGGATCAGACATCTGGGTTCAAATCCCATCTCTATCATCCACTAAGTTTTCTCTTCCTTCTTCTAATATTCCCACACCAATAATTTTGCCTCCAATCCTTTGACTCTACCAGCTTTTTACTTTCCACCAATGCCCCATGGAGTCTGACTTCCCCTTTACTCACCTTATATTCATGGTCCCTTGTGATCACTGCCTCTGTCCTCTCTCTCTCTCCTACTCTTCTGAGAACCCACTCCTGGTTAAATCAGGGTTATACAGGTGTAACTCTGCACTTTCCCCCAAATAGCTAAGCATGCCTGGAAAACACACACGCACACACACACACGCACACACACACACACACACACAATTCTGATGACGTTAAATTGATGATCACTCTACCTCCCCCACCTCTACTGACCCCAGCACTCCCTGGCAACCTTACCACATTCCATAGTAAACTCTTTCTCTCACTCTCCTGGATGACTATTTCACACCTTTGCCTCTTTCTTCAAACCTCTAAAATCCCCTCCCAGACTCTCAGCTACAGATATTGCTGCTTATTTCACTGGGAAATTAGAAGCAATCGAGAAAACTGCCTCATCTCCCCACTACCTAGTCCTCCCATATCCATTCATCGTTCTGTTGCCATCCCTTGCTCTTTACTGTGGACGAACTGTGTGTTCCCCTGACTGAGTTCATCCCACCCCAACGCCCCCGATCTGCTGCTCTTGCCTGTTTAGAACTCTGCTTCCTCAGTTTCTGTCCACTAGCTTTATTAAAGTTCCTCTTTTTACTGGATCCTTCTCATTTTTCAGACATTTCATATCTTCCCTCTTTAAAAATACCCCCCCTTAATCTTTTATCTCCTCCTAGATTTGCCTCATATCTCTGTTCCTCTTTAAAGCAAAACTCTTTGAACAAGTTGTCTGTTCTCACTGTCTCCGATTGCTTTCCTACACTCTCCCCCAACAGCATCTAGTTAGGAACATTTCAAACATGCAGGAAAGTTGAAAGAGTTTCAAAGTGAACACCCACAAACCACCACCTGGATTCTACAATGAACGTTTTGCTTTATCGCTTGGACACACTTCTTGTCATCTTTCCACCCCTCCATCCTTTCATCAACCCATCTTATGTTTTAGATTCATTTTAAAGTAAGTCGCAGGCATTAGCACACTCCTACTCCTATTTCAGTGTGCAATTATTATTTTGGTTCAATATTTGTTTATAGCTCTCTTTTGAAGTGAAATTTATACTTATTGGAAAGCACAAATCTTAAGTGTAACATTGAATTCTGCCACTTCTGCTATCCAAACCCTGCTCAAGGTACAGAACACAACCATTGCTATGGAAAGTTCCCTCATGCCCCTTCCCAATGAAACTCCAGCCCACTCTCCCATGCCCTGACATAGGCAATCACTGTTTTGACTTTTTCCCACCATACATTACTTTTGCCTTTCTACAAGTTTATCAGAATTGAATCATAAGTATGTACTCTTTTGTGTAGGCTTCTTTCACTCAGCATGTTTTTGAGATGCATTCGTATCATGTGTATAGTAATTCATTCCTTTCTATTGCTGAGTATTATTCCACTGTTGACTATACATCATTTTTTATTGATGGATACCTGGGTTATTTCCGATTTGGGGCTGTTATGAATAAACTTTTCATGAACAAGCACAGAAGTCTTTTTGTGGATATGTTTTTTTTTTTCTCTTGGGTAAATACTTAAGGGATGAAATTACTGGGTCACAGGGTAGGTGTGTGTTTAGTTTTATAAGAAACTGTTAGCGTTTTTTAAAAAATGGTTGTAGTTTTACACTCTGTCCAACAGTGTGTGAGAGTTGAGCTTGTTCTGCATTCTTGCCAGAATTTGGGTTTGGCAGTCTTTTTAGTGCTTAATCATTCTGGTGAGGATGTAGCAGTATCTCATTTTGTTTTTATTTTAATTTTCCTCATGAATAGTAACACTGAGCACTTTTTCATGTGCTGTCAATCACTAGTTTATAATCTTTTGTGAACCGTCCAGTCAAATCTTTTGCTTACTTTTTACTAAATTGTAGACATTCATGGTATATCCTAGTTATCCGTCCTTTGACAGATATAAAATTTGCATATATTTTCTCCCAGGCTGTGGCTTACTTATTTATTTTTTTTAATGGTGTCTTTTGGTGAGCAGATTTTTTTTTTTTTTTGAGACAGGGTCTTGCTCTGTCTAGAGTGCAGTGGTGTCATCATAGCTCACTGCAACCTCAAACTTCTAAGTTCAACGATCCTCTTGCTTCAGCCTCTGGAGTAGCTAGGACTAGCCACCATGCCTGGCTAATTTTTCTATTTTTTTGTAGAGATGGGATCTTGCTCTTGCCCAGGCTGGTCTCAAACTCTAGCCTTAAGTGATCCTCCCACTTTCACCTCCCAATGTGCTAGGATTACAGGTGTGAGCCAGCACGCCCAGCTGAGCAGAAATTTTTAACTTCTATTAAGTCTAATTTTCCTGTATTGCTTTCTGCACCATGTCTAAAAGCTTTATAGTTTTAGCTTTTACATTTATGTCTATGATTTGTCTCAATTAATTTTTGTGTATGATATGAGATCAGGGTTGAGATTTATTTATTTTTACCATATAGATATTTAATTGCTTTTAGCAACACTTGTTGAAAAGTCTTTTCTTTCTGTATTGGGTTTCTGTGTCACCTTTGTGAAAATCAAATAAACATATAAGTGTGAGTCTATTTCTGAGCTCTTTATTCTGTCCCATTGATCAATTTGTTGATCCTATACCAGTATCACCCTGTATTGATTACTGTAGACTTACTATGAAGTCTTGAACTCAAGTACTTTAAGTCCTTCAACTCTGGTTTTATTTTTTACAGTTGCTTTGGATATTCTAAGTTCTTTGTATTTCTATACACATTTTAGAATGAGCTTGTCAATTTCTATGAAAAAGCTTGTGAGATAATAATTGGGAATGCGTTGAATCTGTAGATCAATCTGTGGAGAACAGATAATTTAACGATAGTCTTTTAATCTGTGAACATGGCATATCCACTTATTTAGGTCTTTAATTTCTTTCAGCAATGTCTTATAGTCACATTCTCATTTGAACCAACTTTTTTAGGCTTTTGTGTCTGTGATTCCCCTGAACCCACTCGTTAGGTCACCAGCGACCTCCATGTTTCTGTATTTAGTGGTCAGTGCTCAGTCTTCCTCTTTCTGCATCTCTCACTCTTTTGACATAACTGATGACTCTCTCCTTGAAGCACTTTGTTCAACTGGCTTCTGTCTCACCACACTTTTGGTTTTTCTCCCACCTCATTGGCAACCCCTTTTTGTCCTTCTTTGCTGGATCCTTCTCTTCTTCCCTATATTTAAATGTTGGAGAGCCCTGAGCCTCAGACCTCAGACATCTCTCCTTTATTCACCATCAGTCAGTCTTGTAGTGAAAATGTGTTATTTAAAGCCAACTACCATGTTTAAAGCCATCTGACCCCCAATTTTGTATCCCAGTCCTAAATCTCAGATTTATGTATCCAAAAGCCAGACTTAAGTATCCAACTTCCTACTGCTCTTCATTTGGTTATCTCAAAGTTCTCTCAAACTTAACCCACACAAAATGCGTTCTTGATTTTCCCCTAAAACTTACTTCTTCTCCTCACTCCCCACTCCCCACCATGCTCCTCAGCTCAGTAATTGGACTCTTCTCCCTGTTGCTCACACACTAATCTTAGAATTTTCCTTGACACCTCTCTTTCTTTTATGCTCATCATCACAATCCCCATCAGAAAATCTTGTTGGTAGCAATTAGGCAAGACAGGGGTATCAAGGGTATCCAAGTTGGTGCAGAGGAGATCAAACTCTCGCTCTTCGCTGATGATATGATATTATATCTAGAAAACCCCACGGATTCTTCCAAGAGACTCCTTGATTTGATAAATGAATTTGGTAAAGTCTCAGGTTATAAAATCAATATACACAAATCAGAGGCATTCATATA
>CAUYRT010093521.1:0-13467 GCA_963574885.1 Lepilemur ruficaudatus
CTCTGGGGATCCTGAGTCTTATCTGAGCCCCACATCTGGGCACCAATCTTGTCAGTGGAAAAGAATCCAAACTCTGTAAAATAATTTTAAAGAGATTTATTTTGAGCCAAATTTGAGGACCATGACCCAGAGCTTTGCAAGAAGGCTTGAGCAAGTTGACTCCCTGTGGTTGGGTTACAGTTTGGTTTTATACATTTCAGGGAGACAAGGGGTACAGGTAAAGTCATAAATCAATACATGGAAGGCATACATTGGTTTGGCCCAAAAAGGTGGGTCATCTCGAAACAGGGGCTCATAGGTTATAGATGGGTTTAAAGATTCTTTGACTTGTAATTGCTTAAAGACAAGAAACTTTGTCTAAAGATTTGGAATGCTTTAAGATAAGGAGGTCTGTTAATTAGAGACAAGCCACTGGACATATGTTTGTGGTATAAATTGAGGACCTGCAAGTTTGTATTGCATACCCTTAGGCCTGTTAATGGGTTACAAAGGATATTTTTTAAAAATATCCTTTGGGAGGAGGCATGATGAGGCATATCTGACCTCCCTCCTTGTGGCAGACAAATTAGTTTTAGGATATCCCCTTGGCCAAGAAGGGGTCCATTCAGTCAGCTGGTTGGGGGGGGTGGAGACTTAAGATTTTATTTTAGTTCACAGGAGGAAATATTAGCTATATACACACGTAACAGGTACACAAAATACATGAAGAATTCTTAAGCTCAACAATTAGAAGACATACAACTTGATTTTTAAATAGGGCAATATAGCTGAACAGCCACTTTATCAAAGAAGATAAACAGATGACAAAAAAGTACACAAAAATGCTCAATATTATTTGTCATTAGGAAGAATAAAAATTAAAACAACAATCAAATATTGACACATACCTATTAGGATGGTTTAACTCCAAAGTTTAATAATAACAATCACTGGCAAGGATGAAGAGCAGTAGGAATTCTTATTTATTTTTGGTACAATGCAAAGTGGTACAGCCATTTGGTAGATAGTTTGGCAGTTTGTTACACAGAAAACACAATTTTACTACATGATCCAGCATTGTGCTCCTAGGTATTTACCAACTGATTTGAAAACTTATGCCCATACAAAATCTTGCACACAAATGTTTATACTAGTTTTATACAAGATGTTTTTCAATATGTTTTCAAGATGTTGTTCAATAAACAAACTGTTACACATCTATACAATGGAATATTATTCAATTATAAAAAGAAATGAGCTACTAAGTCATACTGAAATATAGACGAATCTTAAAAGCATATTGCTAAGCTGAAGAAGTCATCCTGAAAAGACTGTATGCTGCATGATTCCATTTTTATGACATTCTGGAAAATGTAAAATTATAGAACCAGTGAAAATGTCAGTGGCTGCCAGGGATTTGGGGAGAAGGAAGGGCTGAATAGATAAAGCATAATGAACTTTTTAGATCAGTGAAACTGTTCTATATACCATAATGTGGGCACCTTACACTATGTATTTGTCAAAACACATAAAACTTTTCAGTAAAAAGAATTAAGTTTAATATGTACATATTTAAAATATCATTTAGCAGATTGGGGCATGCCAGGATGGAAGGCAGACTGTGACAAAAGTAGGGAATGCTATAACAAGTGTATTAAATAATCTCTGAAGAGGTTGAGGGGGAGTTCTCAGTAACATTGAAAATGGATGGAGACTATAAAACAAAAGCAAAAGATACTATGCATAAGCATTGCACTCTATTTGGAAAAATTGTTCCTCATGGGGATATTAGTTAACAATTTTGAAACCAATATGCATGCATACAGGAACTGAGCAATTAACTAAATGAATGGCACTGAGAGTTAGTTTCTCACGCTGGATTAGGAAGTTATAGATGAGCAAGGGAAGGAAGCTAGAATGATCCACGTGGTAATGAATTTGAGTTGGAAACATCATTATAAATATGTGTTTAACTTAATATAAAAACAGATGTATCAATATAGAAATATATATTATTATCATTATTTCAGTCTGGTGAAATTTCTGTATATAGAAATATATATTATATATTCTCTAAATGTATTTTATATATTGATAGAATATATAAATATAGAAAAATATATGTGTAAGTACATGGATTAGTATACACACATATTTCTTTGCTCTTTCACCTAAGAGAGTCTAAAAGCAACTACATGCTGGTAGCAATAAGCACTCTAGTGCCCATATTTTGGTTTCTAATACCATTCTCCAACTAAAAGGAACCAGGGAACCTTTGAAAAATCATTGATTCTAGGGTTGTGTTAGAAAATATACAAGATGAGCCTAGAGCATGTTGCAGTGCCAGAAAAAGTGATGAGGTGTACATATATGTGTGTACACATATATATGTAAATAAATACATGTTTATTTATTTCTATCTGATGAGATATGACAAAAGGACATAGAAGTCAACTGATAGAGCTCCCAGTGGCTCCGAGCTGGAATAATTTTTGCAATATTATAAAGTAATATTTAATTATAACTGAAATAAAAAATAAATAGCCAGGAGTACAGATTTTTTACAAATAAATTATTGAATAAACAAATTAATAAAAGAGTATAAACAAATTTCCCACACAGAAGAATTCTAAATAATTTATGTAGGTACTCTGTCCTCAAGAAGGCCCCTCACTTACCACCCTACTCCTTAAGTGCAGGCTGCACACAGTGACTTCCTTATAAAGAGTACAGTATGGAAACAGGATTGAAAAGTGTTATGATTTGAATGTGTCCTCCAAAGTTCATGCGTTTGAAACCTGATTCCCAATGTGAAAGTAGTAAGAAGTGAGATCTTTGAGACGTGATTAGGCCATGAGGGCTCTGCCCTTATGAATGGATTAATGCCATTACTACAGGAGGGGGTTCCTTATAAAAGGACATGTGCATCCCCCTTTTGTCTCTGTCTCCCTCTCTTTCCTTCCCCTTCTCTCACCCTCTCCTGCTCTTCTGCCTTTTGCCATGGGGTGATGCAACAAGAAGGCACTTTCTAGATGCTGGTAGCTAGGTTTTGGACTTCCCAGCCTCCAGAACTGTGAGCCAATAAATTTCTTTTCATTATAAAGTACCCAGTCTGTGGTATTCTGTTATAGCAGCTCACAACAGACTGAGATAAAAAGTAACTTTATGGCTGACAAATCTGACAAACTCTCCCTCAGCTGGTGATCAAGATTAACTCAACAGTGATCAGTCAAGTTGATAGTATGTAACAACACTTTATCTTTGCAGTCTTATTTTTTTAAAAAAACACAACCTAAACACGAAAAAAAAAAAAAAAAAAAGAAACCAGCAGACAAATTCCAACTTAAGGACATCCTACAAAATACCTGACCAGTATTCCTTTAATGACCTCAAGGTCATTAAAAACGAGGACAGTCCTAGAAACTGTCACGGTGAAGGAGAGACTGAGGAGACAGGAAGATGAAATGTTATCTGGTGTTGTGAATGGGATTCATAACAGAAAAATGACATGAGATAAAAAAAACTAGGAAGATCTGAATATAATATGGACTTTAGTAAATAATAACTTACCAGTATTGGTTCATTACCTGTGAAAATGTAATATTAATAGCTTAAGATGTTAATAATAAGAAAATCTGGGTGTGGGGTATGTGGGGCCTCTATTCTCTCTTCACAAATTTTCTGTATACTGAAGCTATTTTTAAAGCTTTATTAAAAAACACTCTTCTAAAAACTTAAATATATGAACCTTTAAAAAGTGCTGATGTGGCCTGTGGGAAGCTGGGTATTATTGGCAGCACATGTGATTACACAGTAATCAAGACTCTCATCTTTATCTTTACGTTGTGCATTGATGTTTGGTTTGTTGTTTTCCATCAGCATGTGACTTAGGACCCCCCCTTGTTCTTTCACCATCTCACTTGCTTGTGCAAACTTTGCCGTCGTCACCTTTCAGCTTGTATTTATAACTAACGGAAAAGTAAACTGAAACGCCTGAACCAAAAATTTCTAAGGAAGAAAGAAAAGAGAAATAAAAAAAAATAAATAAATAAAGGAAATCTGTTAATGTTACGATATCTAAGTGGTAATCGATTCCCTAGGTAGGTGTTAATCGATTTCCTAGGTGGTAATATTTCCCAGGTGGTACAATTTGGAAATCAAATATCCAACAAGAGGTAAAGTTTACCACTTAAATGTTATAAATATTGTTAGAAAAATGTTTTTAAAATATTGATATTATTAACCATGTTGCATTAGTGCACTGATAGCTGTCTAAAACTGCATTCTCAGTAACCATGCTGTGAGATCATTATGTTTGTGAAAAAATTCTTAATCAGAACAAACCCTATTTGATATTTTCAAAAAAGACCATACTATCTTGGCAGTAACTAGCACAGATTCACTGCATCAAAGTTCACGGTGCATCATCCAATTTAAAAATCCAATTTTTAAACTTTAATGATACATTCATAGATCAGAAGTGTTATGATAGAAGCCTCTGAAGATGGTAACTATACTGTAGTCAGTCTGGTTGCTTTAGTCGTATTAATGAATTTAAGGTCAAGAACAAGAAAACATGAAGCTTAGTTTGAAACCAGTAAAAATAAATAGCACATGGTTAAAATTCGCCATCCGCAGGAAGAATTCCCCTTATGCAACGATGTGTGTATCTGTTGCTAGGGAGATGAGGAACAACCAAGTCCAATCACCATGATGAAAGCACATGATCCAGCGTACAATGAAACAAAAGGAAGCTGCAACTGAATCAACCTAATTGTCTCAGACGATTTAGAGTTAGGAGGTAGCGTTGGTTTTGACCATATGGCACTGATGCTATTTAATCATTTTTGGCCAAAAAATGTCAATGTCATGCAGTTCAGCTGAGTGTATTCAATCTTCTAGAGTGGTGGCGTCAAAAGAGCAAGAATGTTAGTGTTTTCCTAATTTTCTCAGGGAAGCAGATACTCTGGAAACAGCACCTATTTCCCTAGCAATGTTCTTGGGTGAAAGAAGACTGTACACCAGGATACCATACAACCTACTGGAACTGGAATTCCAGAAAATTCCATCTGCTTTGTAACTTGGTGCTCAGTGGTTACATTTGGATCTATAATTTGGCCTCCTCAGGAAACTTGCCTATATGTAACCTAAACATTTGTATCCCCATAATATGCTGAAATAAAAAAAATATATATATATGTAATAAAAAATAAAAATGGCTTGGGAAGATATTGCCTCTGGTTTTCCAGCCAGACGTGATTTCTGTGTTAAAATGATAACTTAGAATACCAGATTATTTGCTAGTTTCTTGGAGTTTGGTTTCATGGGTCAATGCTTCTGGGGCTAACACATTAAATGCATATTGAGAATCCCTATATTCAAGCAACTATGTTGAGTAATAACAATAAAAGATTGCAGGCTTGTCAAACCCCAAGAGGCTCATAAGTCAGGCAGGTAAATGAATGCATGCACAAAACCCAAAGCGCTGTGGGAGTTTAGAAGAAAAGGCGATTCCTTGTGAATGTTGGAACCAGAGACAATTTCCCAGAAAAGATGAGAGTTGTGTTAGGCTATAAACAGAGACTCAACACATGGAGAATTGGTAATGGAATTGGTAAAAGAGAGACTGTGCAGAGCAATATCACATAACAAGAAAGCATATGATGTATTTCGGGGAAGGGCATATTTTTGGTATGGGGATGTCTTAAGATATATAGCCAGGGGATAGAAAGGTAGATTTTTAGACAGCGGATGAAGTGTCTTGAAAACCTTGTTTCCTATTTCTGTAGATCTACTGATTTACCACCTTTTCTGCCTCCGGACAGCATCCATGAGTAACATTCTCCCACCAGGGATACCTCTCATTATGGACGGTGACTTTCCTTGTGGGAAAAGAAAGTATACTGGGATGAGAAAATGGTATTATAACCATGTCCTATCAAGGTTCAACAGAGTTCACCAGGAACACTGCCACAGCTAAATGAAGTTAGGTCTCTTTATCTGGCTGCAGCGATGGTGAAACAGGAGGACCATGCAGTGGTATTTTAAGAACCTTGTATTTATGTTCAGTGATGTTTAGGAGGAATCAGGGAAGCCAGAGTCAGTTCTGAATCGAGCACTGTCAGGTCAAATAACGGGCTGGGTTGTGACTGGGTGTCTTAGTACATACATCGCTTTAGTGGGGCTCGTGTTGATCAGAAGAGGGGATAGTGTCATCTTATTTGTGGTGCCAGCATGGCCTTGTCCGTGTCCTACTTTGAGCACCATTTATGTCCTGATGGGATTATTGCAATCTGGTTGTCAGCAAGGCCTGTCCTTACTCTGCTGATTATCAGTAGGGGTGATTTCACTTTTCATTTCATTGCGTCCCCAGTCACCAACATTCTCCTTGGTTGAGCATCTGCTGAAGACATATCAAAGTTTTTTTTAAATTTTAAACTAGGGATTTGGGGGGTGGGGGGTAAATCCACATCTGAGCGATGTGGTGGGCACTGTGGAGGGGTTGGACGTGCTTGAAAAGTATTTGGGGTCTCAATAGGGGAAAGGAATTCCTCTGAAACTGATTTATGTGATTAATTGTACATCTCGGTAAATTCACTGAAAATCATTTAATTGTACACTTAAAATGGAGTAAAGGTATGATATGTAAAGTATACTTCAATAAAGAAAAAAAAGAAAGTGATATATCTTAATCACGTAAAAATAATAACTATGGTAACTTTGAAAAGATGTATTGAAATAGTATTCTTTGGAAGCATGTAAAATTGTTAGCATGTAAAATTGTCTTTGCCTTTGTGCAGTTCACTGTCAAGAGGGTTGTGCAGGTATCTCAAATACACAGGGGAAATAAGTGATATAGAGAAGTATTATCTAAAGCCATAGATAGTGGGGAATTAGCACTTTCCCCAAGTAACCTGGAATTTGGGACTTGAAGTATAAACAGAAGAGAGAATGGAGGGTAAGGCTACATCATGAAATACAAATTAAATCACTAATGCTACTGAGATACAAATATGAATGTATAAATGTAAAGAGCAGATCTTTAAGTAACCAGGAGTACTATTTTGGAGTGGATACATGGAGTTGGAGATGAGAGGAGGCTTGACTGGGGCAGAGTTTAGGATCTTGGAAAAAGGGGTTAGGATGCACATCCATGCTAAGAAAATGTAACTGGGATAACACGACAAAGGCAATGAGCAAAAGTGGTCTATCACACAGATTAATTTGGGCTTTTTATATGATAATATTAATTAATAAAACTAAATTGACTGTGGGGAAAAAACCTACGGCAGTCATCTAATTTATAGTCTGCCTTCTGCAGAACCACACCTCTGCTCTCCTGGGCATATCAAACCCTCTCCTGTTCATTTACAAAGACCTTAACTGAAATAGATCACAACTTTTCATGTAAAATCCAGTTCCAAGGTTAACTCTCTTCATTGTCAGAATTTTTTTGCTGTTGTTTGTCTTTTAGCAGAAAGGTAGCTGCTTTCTTCTCAGGCTTGCTGGTTCCTGCACCATAGTAACTGGAGTGCTGGGAGCATTGTTCCCTGAAGTCACAATCTCCACCACAGACTCAGGGACACAGGAGGCAGACAGTTTAATTTTTCTTAAATAAATTAGGAAAGTATATTTTGTTGCTCCGTATCACTGCATGCTCTGTCGTTACATATCTGTGTTCCTTCTGTTTAGATTTTCTAAAAGGCTTCTTCTCAGGTTCCCAGTAAACAGACTAATAAATAAAATCCCTGTGTCTTGGTGTGCTACCTGTAGAACTGGAGAAAAATTCCCCCACAGTTATTTTGAAATCTTGAATAAAAGACAAACGAGTCACGAATGCCCTGGTAGTACTCACTGCCCTAGAACGATGACAGATAAGGACATGTTAATAATCAAAACCAGATGTGGTGCTCAGCTGGAAGAAATACGGCGGGCACCTGACATTCACTTAGAAAGGTCACCGTATTCAGAATATTCCCACGAGCACAGCTCAAGCTCTCTTCCGTGGTCTTGCTCTGTGGTGAAGCCGTTCAGCGGGCTGAGTGGAGGGAGTTTTAGTGACTTATTCTGTAGCATTTGAGACATCATTGTGTTTCTTGCCCTTCCTCTTATCAACCCTCCCTCCCCCCCACACCTTCTTGGGCACCTCTTACACCTGCTGGTTCTTGAAACCACACTTCCGTCTTTTAGAGCTAATCTAGTTAGAATGCTCTGTAATCCCATTCTTCAACCTCCCTCATCTGCATCTCCAAAACTTCTAGTATTTCAGACAACTGGCATGGTGAAAAGAATTTTCTTTTCTGATTTTCTTACAGTTTTCTAGCTTATCACTTTAGTTATTTATTATCTCTCCCAGGTTCATCTGGAAGAACTTTCTACCAGATATTTAATATTTTATTAACATTTTGTTTTGGGGTTCTTGTAGATTTACATGTAGACTAATATAACGCAGACAGTCCCTCACTTACTATGGTTTCACTTAACAATTTCTTTTTAACTTACAATGGTGCAAAAACAATGTTTCCATACAATATTCAACAAATTACATGAGATAGTCAACACTCTATATAAAATAGGCTTTGTGTTAGATAATTGTATCTCTCCATAGGATAATGTAAATGTTCTGAGCACATTTAAGGTAAGCTAGGCTAAGCTATGATGTTCAGTAAGTTAGATGTATTAAATGCTATTTTGAGTTACTATATTTTCAACTTACTGTGGGTGCAGTTAGGATATAATGGCATCGTAAGTCAAAGAGCATCTGTACAGAAAAATCCCTGTGCCCTTCACTGAGTTTCTCCAAAGGTAACTGTTTTTATTCAGATTTCAGCAGTTTTACATGAACTTGTTTGTGTGTGTGTGTAATTTTATCACATATGGAGATTTGTGTAATTATCACCACAGTCAACATTTAAGATTTCAATTTTTTTAAGCTATTCGTAATCATCCTGACAAGTTAGTTCATCAAAGGAGATGGGAAAACTTATTAATGTTAACCACTTGAACGGATAAAGAGAGAGAAAAACAAATGAAATGAAGAAAGCACTCGCTTGCTGGGAGTAGAATCAGAGACTAGAGTAGAGCTGCCTGAGTAAAGGGCCACGAAGCCTTGCGGGTAGAACACATGACCTCATGACCACTTCCCCGTCCTGTGAGTCGCCACAGTGTACAAGGGGCTATTCCTCAGTTTGCAGAGATTCCCAGCTTTTCAGCAGAATGTAATTCATTTTTTCTTATTTGGGTCTGGACCTTTCTTTATTAGCACACTGAACAAAATTAACTACTAGGTAAAATTAACCACCAGCAAATATACGCCCTCCATACTTGCCAAGCACGTCAGCTCTCCATTCACCGATTTCTCCTTCAAACATTTTAGCATCACAGACTAAAGTTAGGGACATCTGAGCTTGAAACTCTACTCTGCAAGTGTGTATTAGTGTGCTAGCGTATACCTTTCGGACTCCCAGGCTACTCGTCTCTAAGATCGTGATAATCCAATAATTATTTTAATTCATGAAAAAATGCAAGAAAATGCCTCGTACATGCCTTGCAGGTAGAAGTCCTCAGTAAAGTCCTTGCTCCCTTTCTGCCATCTTAAACACACACACACACACACACACACACACACAACACACACACGAGACGAGTCATCACACAGGTTATTGGGAATAGGACAGAAAAGGCAGAAATAAATCAAATAGAATTTGATCTAGCAGAATTTGTACTGCCGCGGCCCTCAATCAAGGCAGTCCATCAGGATTGACTGCACAGTCTGCGCACACATCACCCCCACCCGCTTCAGGTCCTACAAACAGCCATCACTCTCCTGATTGCACCACGCTGTGGGACTTCCTTGCAGCCCCTCAAATTTTCCAGATAGATTCTTGCCTTAGGAATTTGCACTTTTTTCTTCTCTAATGGAATGCTCTCTCCATGGGGTAGACTAACATAATTCACCTGCTTCAGAGCTTTGCTCAGATGGTTACCTTTCTGGCTAGGCCTTTCTTGGGCACACTACTTAAAATTACAAAGCACCTCCCAACCACTACACTCTTGGAAATACTCATCATGGGGAATCATTTCCCTTAAATCTCATTGCACTCTGACACACTGCTTATCTGTATGCCTATTCCCTCGCCTGAGCCCCAACTAGAATGTCAGCTCCTTAGGTTTAGGAGAAGCTCCATAAAATATTGACTGACCAAATGAATGAATTACAGTGCACTGATAAGAGAACACTAAATGGTTGAACAGTAAAATACGAAGAAGTTACAGGCTGGGAAGATGTTTATCAGTGTAACTGACGAAGTAGCTCAGTGTCCATGGCTTTCCCCAGCAGGAGATATTAATAGCTTCTGGGGGATTGTTCTCTCTGCCCAAATGGATAGACTTACTTTTGAGCCTGATACAGTCATCCTTCACTTTCCCTTTTAGGGTGACAGATTCTTTCAGGTTTGGCAGGGATTTTCTCAGTTTTACCACTGATAGTCCTTCATCCAAACTCATATCCCATGAACTCCTTCAGTTCCAGGATAACTGGGATGGTTGCTCACCTTACATCCAACCCATCCACAAATCTGTCAGTATCACTTCATAGAAACACCTCCTGAATCTCTACATCTTTGTCCATCTCCTGTTTCTATCCTAGTTTCACCTACCAGCACTTTTCACATAGGGTCTTAAACAGCCTCCTACCTGTTCTAGGCAGAGCCATCCTGAATGTCCTCTAATTTCTTGCTCTACTTGGCACAAAACTATATTCAAGCATGCTCCTTCCCCTGCTGAAAACTTTTAAATGAATTCCTATGGCTCTCAAGATAATCAAAGTTAATGTGGTCTTGTAGGATCTGGTCCCCGACTTCTCCTGCAGCCTCATCCTACACCAGTCTTTCGCCTCCAGCTGAGCAAAGCTGCACTCAGCTGTCATCCTTGGCACGCTCCCTTCTACCACAGGGCCTTGCACTCACAGTGCCCTGCATGCAGAATGTTCTTTTCCCTCTGCTTACCTTTCCCTTTTCTCACCTTTCAGACCTGCTTCAAGCATCTCTAACTCAGGAAAATACGGCAGACCTACCCGACTTGGTCAGATCATCCAAATATAAAGCCATGAACATTTTTACAGCAGCTATTGTCACAGTCACAACTTATCTGAGTTTTTTGTGTGTGTGTTTATTTGACTACGAGTTTTCTCCTCCACTAGTTTTTAAGATCTGCTCCTGAATCTATATGCCCTTATTCATCTCCTCGCTTGACACACAGTAGGCTCTTGAAAAAAAATATTTTTGAATAAATAAATAAAATGAGAAATCAAGAACACCAGAGCAATTTGAATAAAATGCAAAGCCCCTTTAATCACACGAATAGAAAAAATATCTCTGGGTGTAAGCCAGTAGCTTCAGGCATTTGGCAGAAGGTATATGGGCAAAAATAACATATCTCAGCAGTAAAATTGACAGATTTTTATGGCAGTGAGGAGGTAAAGAATGACAATTATCTACTATTAACAAAATTGTGTAAAGGGAAAACTGCTTGTCATAAACACACTAAGATAAACAGCAGCTAAACTATATATAGAGAGAGAGAGGCAGGGAGGGAAAGAGAGATAGAGACAGACTTTGATTTTCTGGATAATAGATTGAAGACCATTTTCTCAGTCACATCTTATTAACAAATTAACCAGTTTCTGAGTAAGAGTAATTTTGAATGATCATGACACACCCTCTTGTATAATCCCCTCCCCTTGAGCTTGGAGGAGACTTGTCACTTGCTTCTGACCCATAGGTTACAGCAAAAGTGAAAGAGGATTTTGCAGATTTAATTAGAGCCTCTAACCTGTTGGTATTCAGTTAATAAAGAGGAGATTGCATTGGGTGAACTCAACCTAATCAGAGGAGCCTTTCAAAAGAGGATCTAGAGGTTGTGATATAGAAGCAGGCAGAGATTCTCCTGCTGGCCTTACAGAAATAAACCTCTCTGTGAACTGCTATGGAGGAAGCCACGTGGCAGGTGACTAGGTGTCTTCTAGCTACTAGTAGAATCAGTCTATCAACTACAAAGAACTACACTAACCAGCATAGGGATTCATTATTGAGCTTTATGAAATTGTCATTATTTTTGTGTCAAAAATTGTCAAACACCCAAAAGTTCATATGGTTGAACCAGTGTGCACAGTGAATTCTAAATGCTATGGTAGGTGGTTTGTATTAGTTATTCATTACCGGATAACAAATTATAACAAACTTCGTGGCTTAGCTGAGCAAGCACCCTTTTATTACATCACTGTGTCTTGAGGTTAGAAGTCCAGGCACAGCTCAGCTGGGTTCTCTGGTCAGGGTCTCACAGACTGAGATCAAGGTACGGACTGGCCTGAGTTCCTCACCTGGCCCTCTGCCTTCTCTCGTGAATCTGTATTTGATTACCATCCTAGTCATTTTAACATTTCATTTTCTGTGTTAGCTATTAGAGAACCACTTTAGATAAATATATGGCTTAAAAGGACTTTATCTGATTATAATGGATGATACTATATTATTTAACCTACATAAGCCAGGTAAATAGCATCTATTAATGAAAAATGCCTTAAGATGTATTCCAGTAGAAGTGAATTATTTGCCATTTAATGGCATTGGATATTTAATAAAAATTCTGGGAAAACTAATTGAATCATTTCATAAAATATATGAATCCCTCTGGGTAAAAGAACTAGCTGTAAAAATAGCTTTAGTATTATCTAGAAGACATTCTGATACATAAATCTCAACATTTTTTCTCTCTCCCGCCTTATAGTGTTGCATAAAAATTCAAATTTACCATATTTTACAGATGGTTAAAAAACTAAATTGAAGGCTACCTGCCCCACATCATGTGCTTCACTGATCCCTTGCACAGAGGCGATGTGTTTTTATATAAACACATGCCACGAACACAGCTAAATCAAAGAGTGTGGGAATAAGGGAGTATATAAGAAAAGCTGCCTTAGTGGCTGCTTGAGCATCTGACAGAACAAGATCAATAATCATGGTATTTCAAGTTAATTTGTTTTTAGAAATATTCTTTGGCATTATATATAAAACATGTAAAAAGAAACTGATTGCTTCGTAAAGATAGCCATATCTCAACTATAGAAGTAATTTAGTTTTGATTTCTTTTTAGGCAAGTATTCAGAAAGACATTCAAATGTAAAACCAATTTAATTGTAAAAAAAAATCAAAAATGCATGCTAAGGTATTGTGGAAAATAAGGATCATTAGTTTTATGTGGAAGCATAGAATTTTCTCTTGTTCCCGAAAAATACACTAAAAAGGCATTCTTCATTTCAATTCATTTTGATTCATTTCATCTTCTTCTCTCCTTCCTCCCCCCTCCCTCCCTCCCTTCCTTCTTTCCTTCCTTCTTTCCTTCCTTCCTTCCTTCCTTCCTTCCTTCCTTCCTTCCTCCCTCCCTCCCTCCCTTCCTTCCTCCCTCCCTCCCTCCCTCCCTTCCTTCCTC
>CAUYRT010093524.1:0-15001 GCA_963574885.1 Lepilemur ruficaudatus
TTAATTTCTTTCTATTTTATAGTAGAGACGGGGTCTCGCTCTTACTCAGGCTGGTCTTGAACTCCTGACCTTGAGCTATCCACCCGCCTCGGCCTCCCAGAGTGCTAGGATTACAGGCGTGAGCCACCGCGCCCGGCCCGACAAGAGCCCCTTGAGTGCCTTGGAGGTGTGTGGCTGGAGGTAGCAGCAGCTGGGCTTCCGTTGTAAATGTGATATAGGAGGGGCCTGAGCACCTTCTACATGGTGTCTTTTCTTGATGTTTTCTGACTGCAGTCTTTAAACCGGAGGAGTTGCGCCAAGCCCTCATGCCGACCCTAGAAGCGCTGTACCGACAGGATCCAGAGTCCTTGCCTTTCCGGCAGCCTGTAGATCCCCAGCTCCTAGGAATTCCGGTAAGTTAATATATTATGTTAACTTATGTTAATAAATAAAAATATATTAACTGTTGTCTGTCAATGGTTATCCACAGAAACGTTTATTTCTTTCAATTTCACCATCAGCAGAGCCCCAGCTCCAAGGAGGGGCTCATTAATGGGTGGAGCGTACACAGGGGCCCCAGCCAATCACTCTAGCGTGGGCCCCTGGGGCCTCACTTCATATTTGGGGCTTTGGGTAAGCCTTTGTCTAAAAGGAGCAGCTTAAAGAATTGGTGAGCATAGGCCGGGCGCTGTGGCTCACGCCTGTAATCCTACCACTCTGGGAGGCTGAGGCGGGAGGATCGCTCAAGGTCAGGAGTTCGAAACCAGCCTGAGCAAGAGAGAGACCCCGTCTCTACTACAAATAGAAAGAGATTAATTGGCCAACTAAAGATATATATAGAAAAAATTAGCCGAGCATGGTGGCACATGGGTGTAGTCCCAGCTACTCGGGAGGCTGAGGCAGAAGGATTGCTTGAGCCCAGGAGTTTGAGGTTGCTGTGAGCTAGGCTGACGCCACGGCACTCACCCTAGCCCAGGCAACAAAGTGAGACTCTGTCTCAAAAATAAGTAAATAAATAAAAGAATTGGTGAGCGTCGATTATAAAATACTTTGGCCTCTCTGATACTCCTGGGTAAACTTGCAAAGGCCATGAAGACCCAACAGATTCTGTTTAGTAGTAGTTACTAGTTTTTATGTTTATCTTGGAATTTCATTCTGCTTGCTAGGATCAAAAGCAGATCTCTAGCTAGGCGCAGTGGCTCACCCATGTAATACTGGCACTTTGGGAGGCTGAGGTGGGAGGATCACTTGAAGCCAGGAGTTTGAGGCCAGTCTGGGCAATAGTGAGACCCCCATCTCTACAAAAAATAAAAAGAAATTAGTTTCAGCTCCTCAGGAGGCTTAGGCAGGAGGAACTCTCAAGCCCAGGAGTTTCAGGCTGCAATGAGCTATGATCACTCTATTGCACTCCAGCCTGGGTGACAGAGTGAGACCCTGTCTGGGAACAGGCAGGGGAGGGCAGTGAGTCTCTAGAAATACACATTGTGTGATAAATTTGTTCACTATTTTAATTCAGTGAATTAAAATCTTTATTTTTAAAATGTTAAAAATATCTTTTAACATGATATTTTCTTTAACTTTCCTTTGAAGTAATTTGATCATACTTGAAAATATTGGGCCGGGTGTGGTGCCTCATACCTGTAATCCCAGCACTTCAGCACTGTAGGAGGCCAAGGTGGGAGTATCACTTGAGGCCAGGAGTTTGAGACCAGCCTGGGCAACATAGTGAGACCCTGTCTCTACAAAAGAAAAAAAGAAAAAATTAGCCAGGTATGATGGTGGCACTTGTAGTCCCAGCTACATGGCTGAGGCAGGAAGATTGCCTTTGTCCGGGAGTTCGAGGCTGCAGTGAGCTATGATCTCGCCACTGTACTCTGGCCTGCGCGACAGAGTCAAGACCCTGTCTCTTAAAAAAGAAAGAAAAGAAAAAATTAATTACAGTTTTAACATGTAAAATCAGAGGAACATCAGAGGTTATTTTTTTTTTAATTCCTGTTTCTTACTATTGGGAACAGAAGTTCTTCTGGTACTTTCTATTTCTAATGTATTTTAGCATAAATCTGCCAGATAAGGCTGGCATTTGGAATTTGGGGTATCCCCTAGACTGAGACCATTTTGTTTTTAAGGATTATTTTGACATTGTGAAGAATCCCATGGACCTTTCTACCATTAAGCGGAAGCTGGATACAGGGCAATACCAAGAGCCCTGGCAGTATGTGGATGATGTCTGGCTTATGTTCAACAATGCCTGGCTCTATAATCGTAAGACGTCCCGGGTCTATAAGTTTTGCAGTAAACTCGCAGAGGTTTTTGAGCAAGAAATTGACCCTGTCATGCAGTCCCTTGGATATTGCTGTGGACGCAAGGTACAGTTTTAAGTTTTTTTGGAAAATGAATTTTCCTGGTTAATACAGCCAAAAAGGGTGTTACACTAACATGAGAGACTCAAATTCTGACCACACTGTGTGCTGGGATGTAGCACTTGTGGTATGGTCTCTCCTAACACAGTCGGTACCTGCGGAAGCAGTGTCATGGGTGCTGACGGGGAGGCCTTGGGTAAAGCAGTCTGACTGCCCTTGTGTCGATTTCATATGTCTGTGATACGTGTCTCCTAAAGCCAATGCTACACTAATTCTGTCACATTTTATCCCAAAATGTCTTTCAATAGTTACTAAAATTGTACTAACAGAAGTAATTTACTAGCTAAATCTAACTCTGTGGTGGACTAGAACATTACAGGGCAGTAAATGGAATATATCTTTATATAAAAGTATTTCTCTTTGTTTTTGCAGTATGAGTTTTCCCCACAGACTTTGTGCTGCTACGGGAAGCAGCTGTGTACGATTCCTCGAGACGCTGCCTACTACAGCTATCAGAATAGGTAAGCACTGAGCAGCTCCCTGCATTGCGGGGCAGAATCGGACGGTCTTAGAGCAAGGCATGCTCATCTGATGGTAGCCCAGGCATGTTATTTCTTTCCTGAAGTTCCAAAAAAAAAAGTGCATCTTAGTCACTCAGATAGGCCTTTGGTCTCTTTATTATAAAGCATATGTTTATAGTGTAATAAAAGTTTAATCTCAAAACCACTTGCCACACTACTGGTATTAGGCATGTTCATTCTTAAGGCAGAGTCTGTCTCACATTTAACCGTGTAGGCAAGAGTCTCAAGAGTAATTCTAATAAAGGTTGACATGCCCTTTTTTTTTCTTAATACAAGTAGAAAGTTTATTTGGGCCAAGCTTGGTAATTGCAACCTGGGAGCATAGATTCAAGTTGCCCTGAATGTACATATACTCCCAGTCTTTCTCAAGATACCCGTAGAGTAGAAAACTTGTATTTTACTCTTCTGCCTGCATATATTTGCCTAGGTTAATTTGGCCTGATCAGTCTGAAAGAAATATGGAAAGACATGCATGAGTGCTACTTCCTTCAAAAAAGAAAAAAAACTCTATGATTTTTATTTTAATTATTTTTATATTTTAAATAAGCAGCACAATTCAAAGTGAGAGTGTTTTTATTGAGTTCAAGAATAACCTCCTATTATCATATGGCTATTTCCAGGTTTTGTGAGTGGTGGATCTGTTTGAGAAATATTTGCTATTCTTTTGGAATATGAGGATAGCTGAAGAATAGATCTCCTGTCTTAAATAGAGGGAGAGTGAAAATATTTTTTATTGTTGATTCCCCACACAAATACAACTTAAGTGGCCACATGTTGCCCTAGCATACCTTGAAGCCCAAGCTATGACTCTTGGTCAAACTCAATAATGTTGCCTCCGTGTCATGAACCAGCAACTGGACTTTGTGTGGCCAAGACGGAGCTCTGTGTCTAGTCTTTGCCTTTAGGTTCAACTATTAAATGTCAACATTAGGGTTTATAAGTTTGGATTATTTGTTCTTGTTTAGTCACAGTAATTATGTATGTCTAATAAATAGTTCAAAGAAGATAGAGGACTTTGTTATTTGTTCAAAGGTACATGCACAGATCTGAAAAATTTGGAATTTTGCAATGATTTTTCCTCCAATTATGTTTTTTAATTTTTTAAATTTTTTTAAAAAACTAACCATGTTCAAGATAACTCTCATCAAAATCCCATTTTTTTTTTTTTTAAAGAGCCATTGACACAAATGTCTTGAGAAAAGGTTTCTAATTCTCTCCTGGCCCACTTAGTCCTAATACTGTTCAGTCTAGTGAAATGCTGGTGCATGGGGGCGAGATGGACCCCAGAGAGCATCTCTCCTGGAAGTGTAGACTTGTACAGCTGTCCTGCTGAAAATAGTGTAACATTTGGAGTCTTATTTCTGTCTGAACTCCCCTTTTTTTCAATGGAAGCATTGTAAGGCAAAGTTTGAAATGATAGCATAGCCCTTCACAGTGGGATCCCCCCCACAGTGACTTGGTGTTGTCATGGAAGTTCTGGCCCCTCCGTTTAGTTTTAGTAGCGTGACCTTCAGCTCATCCCATAATGTATTGTTTGCCCTTGTCCATGATACTGACACAGTAACATCTTCCCTGACAGACTCATGTTGTCAAGTCCCCACTGAAATAATGAATAGGAATGCACTTTGAAAACTGGGTGTGCCGAGCAAAAAAGTTATGATATTTTAAGAGAACAGATTAACATTTAATATTAACTATACCCTAAAAACTTGCTACCTTCAGACTATGTTGTCCAACACAGTTTTAGTCCAGAAAAAGGAGCAGATTTGCCACTTCTCTGAAGTGTTTGGGGCTTTCTGTGGTTGGTTTTCCTGTTCCTGGGCCCTTTGGGACCCTGCCTTCGCTGATTTGCACAGATTTTGGCCATATAAGTTGAAAGGAATTAAAGTTCAATAGAATTGATAGGATCAGGGCATCACTGATGGGGTGTAGACACAGGACCATTTTGAAAGTTCTGGAATGTCAAATTTTATTTCTATATAGAACTTCATTTTTATTAAACAAAAGCAATATATTTTCTTAAGAGTAGAAATGCAAATAAAGGAGTTCTGTTTTATTAATGATACATTTTAAAAGTGTAAGCATGCCTCTCAGCTGATTTCACAGGTGTGTTCTGTAGAGTACTTGAGTAGATTAGCATGTTGTAATTCTGAGAAAGCAGTGGTCTAATTCTACAGTGAACATTTTAACTGCTTACATTTTTATTTTCAGTTTGACTATTTATGAACACCGTGGTGTTCTTATGAATAATTATTTTGGCACTTATAGTAGTCCTAAACTGTTTGGGCACTTAGAATAGAAAATCTTACAAACCATTTAAACAAGTGAAATTCTAATATATAAACTAGTGTATAGTTACATTTTCACTTGTTTCTATACTTTGAAAATTTGAAAGTAACTCATGTTGGGAAAACTGTTCTAGAGCTTTTCCAGTTAGTATCTATAGATAATATCCCAGTTATTCAAATACAGTGATATGGTACTTAAAACAATCTGCATTTGAAAATTTACTCCATACATCAAATTACCCTTATAGATAAACCGTGCAGTTACATTGCTCTAACTTCAGCAACCCAGATAAGCATCATCACTGGATTATGTGAAGTATTTCTCCTTTGCAATTCCATGTTCATCAAACTGCTTCCTTCACACAGGCTCTTAGAGTTGAGAAGTGAACTTCCGAACCTTTACGTATTTCCAGGGAGAATAAAGCTTGGACTAGAGAATAAGATAGGGGCAGTCTGGCATTAACATCTTCCTGTGGCAGTGCTTTGGGACAGACACTGGAGTCTAACACTCTGTCCCTCCCAGTTTCTGACCTTAGAGTCTCCGGGGTGGGTCACACTGAGAGCCCTTTGGTTTTCTTGACCCTCCAGGGGCTGCCATTCTGCCGTTAGCGCTTCCTTCTGTGTCATCTTCCTCTGTGGGAGAATGATAGGTTTATAGTTCTTGTTTCCTCGATGTTGCTCGGTGTGGTGTTGTGCTTGAATAAAAGCAAAGAATTTGTCCGAGGTTTTAAAACCATTTAGACTCAAATGTGATTATCATGGTAATTTCATTTCAAAATATGTTCAACAGTCCTCTTCTAGCTGTCCCATAGCGCTGCGTGTTTGCATCATGAGTGGAGCACTCAATTCTGAGCTTTATTTTTAAAGGGAGATATCTGGCGTCGGAATGTCATTTTTGTGTATTGTTTTGGTTGCCAATGAATTGGTTTATAGTTTCTGCACTTGAATTCTTTCTTGCTCTCGATGACCATGCCCTCCTGAACAATGAAAATTGTTTTCAATATAGGATTTTAAGACTCCATAAGAATATTTACAAAACAGTGAATGGCCAAAATACTGCTATAGTTCATTCAGAAAAAAACAAACCAAAAACGTTAACCTGCCTATTCCTGGTCAGAGTTTTTAATATTGGCAGAATTTAGTAATTGAATTAGTCCCAAATAAATTAGTCCTAGCAAGAAACTTTCATCATGTCACTTGTTACCTGCAGTGAATCTGTCATATTCCTCATCAGCCAAATGTGAAGAATTGGATAATCTTGAGATGTCATGTGTGCTCTGAAGTTTTATGCGTTAAAATTTGGTACATGTGTTTGGTTAGTGAAATGTAACAGACAAATGCTCAGCGTACTGAATTAAGATTAGAGTTGGAACTTGTGGGGGACCTGACCTAGTGGTAACGAAGACAGAGCGGCCATGCGGTGGCCGCGTGCGTGCATGTGTGGGACTGCAGCTGCCCTGCCCTGTTCCACACTTGGCTCAGCGTGGCGCTCCCAGTCTCATCACAGTGTTTCAATACTAATCCTTCCTGGCACCTCGTAGACGTAGTTTTGAGCACTAAACCTCGTTTCATTGTGCTGCTGCCGCTGCCTTATGCTCATCTTTTCGCTTGTATACTTCACCTCCATTCAGCTTGTTTATTTTTACAGCATTCCTGTGTGCTCATCTTGTTTTATGCAGCATCAGCCTGCATTTTTGTTGATTTCTTATTTATGTCCTTTCCAAACATTTAATCGTTTTTATTTTAATTGTTCTTATTTGATAGCTTGAGCCCTGGCTCTGTATTATCTTATGAGAAATTGGGGTGATGGATAATTTCTCAAATGCAGATTGTTCTTTAAAGATTAACTTTCTAAATTTGCTTAACTTGGATTGTCACCAAGTCAGAACAGTCATTCACTAAGTATCTCAGATTGATGAATGATTGGTCCCAGTACCAAAAATGTCAAATCAAAGCCTAGAATCGAATTTTCAAACTCTTTAAGATTGTTCATGGATTTACATATATTGTATTGTTTATACAATATATCACAATTTTTTTCTCTATATATTCTTGTTGATAAATGGCTGGAAAGTCTTTGACCCTGATTACATTTCTGTTCAATGTTTGTCCAGAATATGGATTTGGTTTCATTTGTATTGTAACACAATTAACTGAGTGATTAACATGAGAAAAATAACAGGAAAAAATTAAAACCAGTTCTGGGTGCTCAACATTTTCATACATTTAAAGATCTGGAGATCTGGCTTAATACTGGAAATGAAATCTCTGAATTGCTGTCAAGCATAAATTTTCCATTTTGAAAAATAAAGCTATTTCGGTTTAAATTGCTTTTTTTAAGGCCTTTTGTCAGATTGTTTTGTTCAAGTAAATTTTTCCATCTCAAACCCTGGAGTTATATTTTACTTTCTCTGAGTAGTAACAAAATTCAGACTCCTAAATTTGGGCTCCATGCAATTCTAGTATTAACAGCTCCTTGAAAACATTTGCCTGTTGGAGCCGGACGAGCCTGTCATTGTTAGTGATGATGGCCTATGACGTGTGCAATGAGACCGAATGCTAATCAATGCTTTGCCTTGGCTTTCTGCTCTGTGTTGTCTTGGTGTTTGCGTCTTACCTTTGTGTCTGTGCTATTTGTTCCTTCCCTGTTCTCTAATCCTGCCCTTCCCCACCTGCCCCTGTTCCTTTCATTGTCCTCACTGACCCATCAATCAACCAACAACGCCCCCCCTTCGTCGTGGTGCTCTGCCCTGCTCTGATTGGTGGCTTCGTTGCTTGGGTGGCTGTGTGTTATGATGGACCAGTTCACCCAAGTATGGCCTTCTTGCTGACAGGTATCATTTCTGTGAGAAGTGTTTCACAGAGATCCAGGGCGAGAATGTGACCCTGGGTGACGACCCTTCACAACCCCAGACGTAAGTACTGTCCTTTGTTTTTCTTGGGGGGTGACCTTTAACTGTTTTTCCTCTTGTCCATGATTAAAAGAAAAGCACTGCTGCCATTTTGACTTTTGTGCAGTGTTTTTTTTTTTTTTTTCATATTACCTGTGCCCACATTTAATTTGAATATGTGTCAGACACGTTTGTACTGAAGATGTAGGGGTTTTAGCTGAACCCCAGTGCCGCCTCTGCCTTCTTCCTCCATTCAGGGCAGTGTCCTAGAGCCTCCCACTGTAGTTCAGTGGTCTATTTCGACCTTGGTCTATCTGTTCTTCTAAAGGAATTGATTTTTCCTAGGGGTCGTCAACCTGTACTTGGGGAAATTATAAATTTTTATTTACACTTTAAGAAAGCAGGTAGCCCTATTCACAGAACTGGTAGTAGCAAAAAGTGAGTTTTGTATACGTACCCTGTCTTTTACATTTAGTTTGTCTTCCACTCAAACTTCCATCCTTTAGGTTGCTGAACTCTAATGCAGATTGATGAGATTCCAAAGTTCTCCAACCCCATTTTTGGTCCTGAAGTGTAAATGTGTCTCCTTCCTTGCTAGTAGTTTAACTGTTGCTCACTAGCTCCAAAGTAGACAGATGTGAGTTCACTGGTTAACTTTCTCCTTTCCAGTGTTTCCCCTTGGGCATAGTTAATCTTTGAGTGGTACAATGGCCAGAGTGTGGCAAGAAAAAGCAAGTGCACAAATTGGATGATGAACTCATTTAGATACTTGAAATACCTCAAGGAAAGAAACAAAACTCTGCTAGCCACCACATCTGCCCAGGTCTGCCAGCGTTCTGTGGTTCCCTCTTTTCTCCAGATGGGTTTCCCATTCTTCCATGATTCCTACCCCACAGGCAGGAAGGCTGGCCATCAAAGCAGTTTGCAGCTGTGTAGGCACTCACTCTGTAGCTCCATTTTACTTTATTAAAATGCAAAACAAACCTAGAAACCTGTAAGACAGGCCAAAATGACTGAAATTCTATATATTCGATTTAATTTTTTTCCTTTTTCATCCTTATTCTTTGGTCTAATTGTGTGGTTAATAATTGGATTGTGTAATTCTGTGAATCAGAAATAATTGACATACACTGATCATAACGTAAGGACAGTAGAAACCCAGATACCCAGCCCTTTCAAAGCAAATAAAATATCCCCAAGTGGATGCTGTCTTGTTGCATAGAGGAAATATTGTAGTTAAAATAATTGGTTACACTAATACCAAATTCAGCAGCTGTTCACGGTATGGATTTGATTAAAAATTAACAAGTTTGAATTTCTTGTTTTTTGTTTTGTTTTGTTTTGGTTTTTTTTTGAGACAGAGTCTCACTCTGTTGCCCAGGCTAGAGTGCCATGGCGTCAGCCTAGCTCACAGCAACCTCAAACTCCTGGGCTCAAGCAATCCTTCTGCCTCAGCCTCCCCAAGTAGCTGGGACTACAGGCATGCGCCACCATGCCCGGCTAATTTTTTCTATATATTTTTAGTTGTCCAATTAATTTCTTTCTGTTTTTAGTAGAGACGGGGTCTCGCTCTTGCTCAGGCTGGTTTCGAACTCCTGACCTTGAGCAATCCGCCCGCTTCGGCCTCCCAGAGTGCTAGGATTACAGGCCTGAGCCACCACACCCGGCCAACAAGTTTGAATTTCAACACAGCTTTGCCATTATATATTTTATATATTGACTAGTTTTAATTAAATCTCATAGTAAAGGCCAGGCACAGTGGCTCACGCCTGTAATCCTAGCACTCTGGGAGGCCGAGGCAGGAGGATCGCTTGAGCTCAGTTCGAGACCAACCTGAGCAAGAGCAAGACTCCATCTCTACTAAAAGTAGAAAAATTAGTCAAGCAAGATGGCACATGCCTGTAGTCCCAGCTACTCTGGAGGCTGAGGCAGGAGGATCGCTTGAGCCCAGGAGTTGGAGGTTGCTGTGAGCTGGACTGACGCCACGGCACTCTACCCTGGACAACAGAGTGAGACTCCATCATTCATTCATTCATTCATTAATAAATAAGTAAATAAATCTAAATGTTGATAGTAGTTGGGAGTAAATATTATAAGAAAGAAAAAATATGGAAAACAAGTGCTAGTGTAATATATGGAAAAATAAATGGTAGTGCTTTCTGTAGAATGAAATTATTTGTTCATTCCATGATTACATGTACTTGAGATTTCATTTGACCATCATGTGTTTTGTTTGAAGAACTAGTTACAAAATATCATTTATACTCAAACTGATAAATTTTAGTTAATAAAACATTTTTTATTTTTTTTTTAAACAAGGACAATTTCAAAGGATCAGTTTGAAAAGAAAAAAAATGATACCTTAGACCCTGAACCGTGAGTAATATAGCTATTTGTTTTTGACTTTTAATTTTAGTTTCAGATCAGGAAAGTTACTCCATATGATGCATTGTGGAAAGAAACATTTGAAATGTATTGTCGCGAGTAGAATTTCTTTGGGAAGTTATCTTTTAGATACAGATTCTTTTTTAACTCATACAAAATATGTATGTCTCTATAATGTTAATATGTTCTCCAGTTACTGAATTTTAACAGTGATAGGTTAGATGGGTATTTTGGTTCTTTTAGAACCTCTCTAATAATTTGGTCACAGATGTCTTTAAGAAGCCATTTAGTGTGAATCTTTAGAGACCAAAGGTTGAAATATCTGGTAGAATAGTTACTAGTATCATTTAAAGGGAAGTGTCAGAAAGGAAACCTCTTACAAACCGCTTTCTAAAAGTGACTGAAGTAAAGCTTAGCATATGTTCTTGCCACTGTCTTTGGTATAGTATATTTTCGAAAGCCATCGTCAAATGCTGTACTTTTCTACAGTGATTAATGGGAAGACTGCATTTGCAGAGCTTGCTTTGTAATAGCCTCTAAGGAGAACTTAGAGTTCCCTCAGTGTGGTAGCCTCTTCCCGGGTCCCCACAGTAGCATCTTGAAGGCACCCCAGTGTGGCAGTACCAACTGTTTTCTGTCTCCTTGGTGGACGCCTGCCTGGGGCTGCTTGGTGAGCACAGGCCTCAGCAGCTTTGAGTGTCTGGGAAGTGTGGACTGTGACATACCCAGAGCGGAAGGACAGGTGCTTGTCCCTTAGCCTGGATCCTCCCCACCCTAGGGGGAGGCAAGTGACTACCGAGGCACACACAGACTTTCCACCCAGGCTACATCTGGAAACTCAGCTTTATTTTTGGCAGTTACTTCGTCTCTACTACTGCCTGGTAGCTGAATGTGAGGATTACATTAGACACTAGGGCTGTGGCCTTGGTAGAGCACTGGGGTTTGCAAAGACTTCCCCAAAATAGCCACCTACACCTTTAGTGACCAGTGGATTGTTTTTCCTGACTTTCCACCTCCCTTTTCCCATTATGGCTTCCCCTGCACAGTTTTTTAGTCTCATTACAACTTAGATTCACTTTTCAATTTCAAATACTAGGTGCCAGGCAGTGGGAATACACGAATGAGTGAAGGGGGTCTCCTCCTTCCACTATTGGTAGTCTAGAGAGACAGATGCGTCAGCCCTGACAGCAGGGGACTGTGCAAATGATCCCAGAAGCAAGGGTCCCCAGCCTGGGCAGAGTGGCATCTCTGTAGCTGGGTTCAGCTTCCTGGAAAGGTGACACTCATCTAGAGGCCAGGTGTTGGGGGCAACTGCAGAACATTCTGGACACAGGGATGGAAGAACACAGGGTGTTGGGCAGAACTACAAGGCACCTAGAGTGGTTGGTAGGTAGGGAACATGGGTGAAGCCTCAGAAGATGCAGTCTCACAAGAAGGGCCATCGTGCTATTTTTTGACATTTAGATTTTATCCTATATCTGCCAGGAAGTTTTAAAGAACAGCATTGGTTTCTGGTATAGAAAGGTCACCCTTGGTCTGTGAGGTGAATTGATCAGAAGAGGAAAAGACTTTCATCTTTAGTAAGAACTAGTTATGATACTTAATGGCGGTAACCCAGATAAGAAATTGAAACTCAAACTGTAGCAAGAGCTCTTGGAGGCAGAAGAGACCCCACTGTGGACGATGAGAGCTAGGGAGCCAGCAATTGGTTAAGAATCATAAGTGGGAGGGGAGAGGGGTTGAAATTCAAAATTTACGTCAGGGGTCTAGAACACATAGCATATGTTTTTGACGTTCCTTTTTCCTGGCATGGGAGGGAAGAGTTGCAAGTGGGGTATCTTTGGAGATTGCTTGCCAACCTTGTACATTCCTAGTGTAGAAGATGAGCTCAGTTGTGGAGTCTTCTGAGACAGAGCTGGTTGAGGGTGGCGCAGGGCCCTGGAGGAAAGGAATGAAGATGCGGAACAGCTGCCGCATAGAGTGAGCGAGGGAGCCATGGGGCAGAACTGTTGGAGAGTCCTAGCGGACCGTGAATTGGTGTTGCTGCAGGTTGGCAGTTGTGTGAGTGTCTGTGTGTCCCGCCCCCTCCCACAGAACAGGGGCAGAGAAGCTGGGTTAGGGTAGATCTGCTGAAGGCTTGCGTAGCACGCGTGGTGGGGAGGTAAAGGAGGGAGGAAGGGATCTAGCGTTGGCACGAGCACGGGTCACGGTGCAGAAGAGCCTGAGCACAGGAATGCGTGAGGCAGCTGTGACACTTGCTAGTCCCTTAAGCCTTTGGGGAGGTGGGAGTTGGGATGGCAACAAGGGGGTGAGCTAAAGAATCGAAGGTTTTGACCTCAGAGCACCTTGGTGTTTAGATCCCCAGGTGAGGTGGTTCCTGGAGATGACAAGACCCTGCCGTGCCGCAGTGCAGGGCAGCCTCAGGGCTGCGTAGGGAATGGGGTGGTACGTCCTTTCGCTTTACCAGTGTTTACTTGAGCAAAGCCCCGTCGACTTAACCAGTAGCCTTGACACTTTCCACCCTTTATGAGGAACTCAGAATAGGCATTTTCTGTGACTCAGGCCCAGTATGGCTGCTCTGACCTAGCCATGGTTCCTGTCAGTATCCTCAACAGTTTTAGACTTAAGAGCAAGTGTTGATAACACTAAAAGTATTTCTCAGCTTAGCCACATGTGCAATAATCTAGAGAAGGCATTGGTCTTGAAAATGTGTAGTACTGTCAGAAATACTGGCCTGTATATTATGGCTTTGTCGCAGTTATTTTTAAAAATAAAGTTTCATTTCTCATTACTAAGGGAGATTGGGAGAAAAAAGGAATGAGGCACTTATACAAAGAAGGAGAGAAAGTCAGCTTTCTCCTATGGAAAGGATTATATGGGTGCCTTGTAAAATCCAGCTGGATCACACAACACGCAAATCACTGTCAGTAGTACTCAAGGCAACCCGGAGAACAAAGTGTGGACAGGGACTCCTACAAGGGACTCCGGTTGTGTGGTTCTGTGTGCATCACGTGCACCTTCTTTGTCCCCTAGTTTCGTTGATTGCAAGGAGTGTGGCCGGAAGATGCATCAGATTTGCGTTCTGCACTATGACATCATCTGGCCTTCAGGGTGAGTGATTTCCTGTGATCTCAGGAAAGGGAGAGCAGCCCGCACAAAGCCTAGGGGAGGGCAGCTGCGGCTGCTGCTGTATCTCCTTAGTAGTTGTCAGCAAGAATTCAGCAATTAAGAGAGGTGGCAGTTGGTTCTAAATTGAAGTCAAGTGTTTGCATGCTTTAGGAATTGCAGACTCAAAGCAGTCTGCCTGTTTACTCTTTAATTTTATAATAACGTGATGTAAGCCACCAATAAAGCATCTTAATGCTACATTTTATTGGTTTGGCAGTACACTCTATTGTATAGTATATAATCTCATCATACCCTTTTTTTTTTTTTTTTTTTGCAGCTTTGTGTGTGACAACTGCTTGAAGAAAACTGGCAGACCTCGAAAAGAAAACAAATTCAGTGCTAAGAGTAAGTTTGTGGAAGATTTGTGTTTCCTGGACTGCACATTTTAGAAACTTTTGTATAAATTTTCCCAGTTTTCCTTTGGTTACCTCTCAACACATAGTATTAGAGCTCAATTGTCAAAGGTTTTCATCTGTGAGATTTTTTTTCCTAATACTTTTTATTTTTCTTTTCTTGCCCTTAAAGAGAATATTTGGCTTCATCCTTATAAAAAAGTTCTCTTCTATGGTCAGGGCATGTTTTAGATGAAAGTTTAGGAAGCTTAGGGATAGTGTAAACTGTGAGAGAGAAAATTTGTCAGCGGGTTATTCTCAAGTGGCTTAGAACTAAGATTCCTCCCCACCACACACACACACTCTGACACACGCTCTCATAAACACACACACACACACCAATTCTCATAAACACACTCACGAACACGCACACACTCTCACACACACTCCACTCTCACAAACACACACGCTCTCATACACACACACTCTCACAGTCTCTCACACACACTTTCACACACACATTCTCACACTCTCTCTCACATACACACTATGACACACACACACACACACCCAGGCCCCTGTGTGGACTGCTGTGGCCCAGCACGTGGGTATTGGACCCCACTGAAGTGAGGCAGTGAGCTCTTGGGCCTACTGGGAATTGGCTGCCATTTGCCCAGGAGTGTTGGCCTGGTCTGCATGAAGACTTGCTGAGCATGTCACTGCAGCTTATGGTGCCTGTCCATAAGTAAAAAGAGCAGTGTGCTGCCATTAGAAGTAACTTTTCATATATAGACTTTGTGTGTGTGTGCATTTTTTTTTTTTTTTTTTTTTTTTGAGACAGAGTCTCACTCTGCTGCCTGGGCTAGAGTGCTGTGTCGTCAGCCTAGCTCACAGCAACCTCAAACTCCTGGGCTCAAGCAATCCTCCTGCCTCAGCCTCCCGAGTAGCTGGGACTACAGGCATGCGCCACCATGCCCAGCTAATTTTTTCTATATATATTAGTTAGCCAATTAATTT